>OVBE01002585.1:0-29969 GCA_900406425.1 Iberis pinnata
GATTAGGTTTAGAAGTACCTGCTTTAAGTCTAGTAACCATAGGATGAACATTTGCAAATACATCTGGCCCACTAGATGAGAGTGATGAGCTATTGCCTATAGGATCAGGGTCAAAGCCTGCCGTACACCCAGGACTCTCAGTCCCATTTGTGGTAGAAGGTAGTTGAGATCTTGTAGATGGAGTAATGACATTGGAATAAGCAGGAGCTGGACTTCTTGGTAGAGGAGTAGGAGCAGAGGATGAAGAAGTAGACTGATAGGTTCTGGAATTAGATGTAGATTGAGATGTATATTGAGATGGAGTAGCAGTCTGAGCATTTGACAGTGTAGGTGAACCAGAAGCTGAGTATTGTGGGGTTTCCAAGTCAGACTCAGGAGCTGGAGGTGGTGATTGGACAACTTGAGGAATCTGCAATTGTAAGGGTGATGAAGATACAACAGTAGGTTGACCAGGAGAAGGATTTACTACTGTTGGAAAGCCTTTTTGCCAAGCCTTTGAGAGAGTTGTACTTGCTGGCATTTGATAACTGAGATATACAATAGTGAAAGGGAAGTTACCCTCATCAAAGATAACATTCCTTGTAATATACACCCTTCCAGTTGGTGGATATAGGCATCTGTAGCCTTTATATTTGGCATTGTAACCCAAGAAAACACACAATAGAGATTTATGATCAAACTTATTCTCCAAGTAGTCACGTAAAGTAGGAAAACAGGCACATCCAAATGTTCTTAAGGCAGAGTACTCTGGTTTAATGCCAAACTGAGCTTCATAAGGACTTATTTCATCTTTCAGAGTTGTAGTTGGAAGAAGATTTATTAGGAAATTTGCAGAGTAGAATGCTTCTACCCAATGTTTGGATGGAACTTTGCTATAGAAAAGCATAGTGAGGCCCAACTCTGTTAGATGCCTATGTTTTCTTTCAGCCAAGCCGTTCTGTTGAGGTGTGTGAGGGCAGGATATTAATTGTTGAATACCAGAATGTTGAAGATGTAGTTGGAACAAGTTGCTTGTGAATTCCCCACCCCCATCACACTGAAAACTGCCAATTTTCAAATTAAACTGATTTTCAACTAGGGTCTGAAAGGTTTTGAAAGTAGTAAGGAAATCAGATTTCTGCTTCAATGGATAAAACCAGCAATATCTTGAAAAATTGTCAACCAGAATTACATAATACTTAAACCCTTGCACAGAAGGTATGGGAGAAGGACCCTATAAGTCACAATGAATCCTTTCAAGTGGTTTAGAAGCAGAAAACAAAGATGCAGAAAATGGCAATCTTGAGCTCTTGGCAGCCTGACAAGATGAACACACTGCATTGGACTCTTTATTAATACTGATAGCTTTCCTATTGGATAATAACTTTAGGATTTGGGGATTTGGGTGTCCCAATCTTTGATGCCAGATATCAGAACTTGTAGAAATCTGTCTGTTGGAATATAACACTTTTTTCTTTGGATCCTCTAGAGAGTATAGATCATTGAGTCTTCTTCCTAATGTCAGGACCCTCTGTGTGGCTTTGTCCTTAATCACAACACCATCACAGTCAAAGGTTATATCACAAGGATAATCTTAAGTTAACCTTAAGACATATAATAAAGATTTGGCAATGTTAGGGAAAACAAAAACATCATGAAGTGTTAGAGTACCTGACTGTGAAGGGAGAGTAGTGGAACCAATGTGTGTTATGGGTAGAAAATTACCATCACCCACCATAACACTATATGAACCTTGATAAACCTGAGAGTTTTGCAGGTGGTTGGGTGAGTTTGTCACATGAGCAGTAGCCCCTGAATCCGGGAACCATTCATTGTTTGCTGGTGCAACATTGATTCTCATTGCAACCATGGCCTGTGAAATGTCTTGTTCTTGATAGCTATTGTAAAACCTGTGCCAACAACGTAAGGCAGGATGTCCTGGCTTACCACAGATTTGACACACAGGTCTATCATCAGGAACAACAGCAGAAGGTGAGTTGGATGTGAACTGCTGATAAAAGCCACGACCTTTTGTAGAAAAAGATGAACCTCGACCTCTTCCTGGTCTTGAGAAATAAGGGTTGTTGTTGTTATCTTGGCTTCTTCCTCTGTTGAAGTAATTTGAGTTTGAAGATCTGGTAATGTTAAAGGCCAGATGAGGGTTTGCAGCAGGTGTATCATTATACTTTTGAAGTCTCTCATCATAACCCTTAAGCCTGTAAGCAATATCTTCAAAAGTAGGTCCAGGAAAGGCTTCCATAGAACTTTCAACAACAGTAATAACATGCTCATAGTCTTTACTCAGACCATGAATAGCAGCAAAAACTTTCATTTTTTCAGTAACCAGATTACCAATGGAAGTTAGTTGGTCACATATTGTTCTGATTTCTCGTAAATACTAGTCCATGGGTTTAGTACCTTTTGAAACTATTTGGAGATTTCTTTGGAGTTCAAATAGTCTTGAAGAGGAAACCCGATTAAAATGATTTTCTAGGTTAGACCATACCTCAAAAGATGTGTTAGATCCAACCACTACACTCATAATATCTTCTGATAAAGATCCTAACAACCAGGCTTTTACAACTTGATCTACTCTTGCCCAGTGCTCGAAATCTGGATTCAGAATATGGTCAACTCTTCCTTCAATGTGAGGAACAGGAAGAAGCAGAGCTAGTTGCTGAAGACTTCCATTGATGAATCCCAGAAGACCTTGGCCAGAAAGAAAGGATTCGAACTGTGTTTTCCATAGGATATAGTTTTTCTCAGTAAGTTTTACTGTAACGCAATTAGAGATATTCAGAACAGGATAAGTATAGAGCTCAGCCATAGCTCTGATACCATGAAGGAATTTAGAAATAGCTAGAAAAGTTCTTTCATTAAAGGTTGAAACTTTAGGTATTACAAAGATTAGTTTTTATAGTAAAACATGAGATACTAATCTATTGACACTTGTCATCATCTTGGAGTGTGAGACAACTGAATTTTTTAGCCATTGGTATCACAAATTCAGTACTGTTAGTCACACTTTTCTTCTGTAAATTTTCTCTGTTTTTGTCCTGTTCTATCGAAGAAGATGAGTGATGTCTTGGGCTTTCTTTGGGCTTCAAAATGTTTTGGGCTTGGGCTGACTTCAATTCATTTGTTTGTTTTGCAGGTGCTTTGTCGTTTTGGAGAGGCTCTTTCTCAGACAGAGTGTTTGCTCTATCAGTAGCTTCTACCAAAAATTGGATTGTTCACATCGGGTATCTTTGATAAGGGGTTTCTTCCTTCGGGAGAACAACTCATATGAAACAGGACATTTTCTTTCTATACAAAAATTCATGCAATTTCCAATGCAAACCTTCCTTTAACGCTCGAATACATGTAATTCTTGGAAAAAATATTAATAATTAATTGGAAGTACCTCGAATCTAAGGATAAATGTTGATCAAAATGCTATAAATCTTAGTTATATCAAAATGTTGATTCCGATTTACCTTAAAATCTAATGGTTTTAACGCTTTATTTTTCTTAATAATCTCCATGTTTTCTTTTGAATGTGACCCGTACCTCGCTTACTTGAGATCAAGAAAAAATTTAAAAATAAAATAAGAAGAACACACAACAATTATAGATGCAAACAACATCAATTGTGTTTTCATGTTCTTCTGAGGATTGTTCCCATAAATATTTTATTTTTCTTCTACCATACACAACACAATTTCTCAATTTGGAAAACACGAAGCTGGTAGGCTCATAATTTTACCCTAAATCTAAATGTAGAGAACAAATAAATGTAGTATAGACTAGGGTCGAATTCCACAGAGACCATATCGCATACTTTCAGTTTCAGATCAAATTAAGCTAAGAAAGAATAAAATTAGGTGCTTTTAAGTGAGATAAAGCAATACCGGTAAATTAAACAAAAGGAAATCAATGAATAAAAGCATCAGACAATAGGGAATTCTACACGTATTTAGGTTTAGAAGATCATGTTAACATGCAGAATTTTCTTTGAAAATAGTTCTCAACATGAAAGACATAACTAGAATAATCTCCTCTCGAAATAATAAACTCTATGTTCGAATTATTGGAAACAAAGTCTCGCCGTGTCTAACTAATTCAACCATGCATTATTGTATAGATTCAATAAGTTCTTAGACCTTCAGTTCAATAGCTACTATAATTCATGCATTAAGAACAATCATAGTTTAAGAACCTAACAAATTCAATCCATTATGTAGAACTCTAACTATCAAACCTGGTTTCCCTCGGAAACCCTAAAACCTAACTGGGAAACTACTCAGACATTACAATGAAAACACAAATCATAATTAAAGAAAGCATAGCTGAAATCAATAAGCAAAAAATAAATTGTATAAATAAAAGCAGAGTTCATAATTCTTCTCCAAAATACAAGGTTAAGAATTCGTCTCTTTGTAAAAGCTCTGAAGATTCTAAAAAGGTGTGAAAATAAAATAAAACAAAGCCTAAGGCTTTTATAGTCCAAAAGAAAAATAAATAAAATAGAAAAAGTTGATAAGTTTTTTGGACGATTTGCGTAATTTTGGTAATCTTCCATTCCTTCTCGGCCGTAGAAAACGATCGTTCTTTGGAGGGAACAATCGTTCTGTGTCTTCTTTGAGAATGATCGTTCTGTGAGGGAATGATCGTTCTGTTGATCCGTAAAATTTCAGGGACTTTGGAACGATCGTTCCTTACAGAAAACGATCGCTCTTCTCGTACGTGGCTTTGCATAAATTAGGAGAACGAGCCCTCCATCTTCACATTTTGTCATTTTGCACCTGAAACACTCTGAAATCTATTTTTTGCTCCAACACGACCCGAACACCAAAAATCATGAAAAGATACCAAAACTACAAGGAATACACTCGGATAATGCTAAATAGAAAATATAAATACCCACTATCAAGCATTAAAACCCATATATAGATCTTTGCTTATCCTTAAGTAAAACAATATCATATCTAGAGAAGAGGTTTGAAAACGGACCACACATGAACTCTTAGAATCTCAGAAAACCCAAGTTTGGACATCAAAATCTAAAGATAATAATCTTAGACAACCACTACAAATAGACTGTTTACCTCTACCTAACGACATGCTTTCTACTTTAATTCTCCAATTAAACCATCAAATCATCTCAACCAGCTCATTAGATTCATTTAAGTACATGTAGGTGTATTCTTGCCTATGAGGTATCGATCAGCGCGCTAAGGTACCATTTCTATCAAAATCTCTGTACCTAATGTTGCATCAAGTAATTATGATCCCTTTCCTTATCCTTTTCTCACTTCTTTTCATTCTTTTTCTTTTTATTATACGTTTTTTCTTTGCCTTTCTACGTTTCTTTCTTTCTTTTTTAGCAATCAATTTTATGGGATGAGAAAACGGACTTCGAGGTCCGTTGTTCAATCCCTCATTTGCCGTTTTTCTTTTAGCTGCAGGGAAGGAGAAGGGGGATCATACTTTGCAAGAACTCACAGTTTTACAAAAGACTGAAGAGAAAGGTACCTAGCTTCAAAGTATACTAACACCATAGGCAAGAGAATTTAAGATCAGGTTAGGTCATATCAAAATAGAGATAGCATCAGATCATCAACAATCCAAAATATTTGAACTTTCAAAAGCATATCAATCAGTCAATGGGGTTTCAAATCTATCACAACAGTTAAATCTAAATCAGTAGGCAAGTAAAAAGTGATACTAAACTCACATTAAGTTAGCAGCCATCATTGATTATGGTCATGATTATTTCGACTCGACTAGATTCATTTAAACAAAAAAGAAAAATTTTGAAAATTTTCATCAAAGAGATAAAACATCCAAAATATCGTTATTACCATCATATACCCTCCCCTAGACATACTTCATACCGTCCCAGTGTGAAAAAATCCAAGAGAAGAAATAATGAACATAATATATAGAATAAGTCTAATGACATAAAAATAAAGTAGATAAAAACACATGAGTTCTGAGTGAAAAGGAAAATATTAAAATGAAGCATTGCACTATAAGTATGATGTTTGTCCTGATCCATCGCCTCTCTCTCTATGATCTGCAAACTCCAAATCATCGTCGCTATGCCTCCTGGGTGATCTGGAACAAGCTAGTCGCCTCACCTTGGCAAGTGCACTCAGATCCTCTAAACTGTGCAAAAGTCCTAAAAATCACAAACTTACTGAAAACAACTATAAATGTGATGTATGCACGCCTAAAGACCTCAAAATTGATGTTAAATGACTTCCAAAAACCATGAAAATTCAGAGTTATCAACTCCCCCAAACTAATTCCTTGCTTGCCCTCAAGCAAATAATTCAGAAGTCTGGGAGTGAGCTTTGAAAGTGGGAACTCAGTACCAAAACATGCTGCTAACACAATTAATATTAATGTCCTGGTTACTAGTTCTAGAATGCAGTCTTAAGCTCATCTTACTTAAAAACTTTAGCCATACTCATCACAGTTCATCACATACCAATTCCAACTTCCACAATGCATTCAAATTCGTTTGCTCCTTTAACATTCATTAATCAGGAACCATGTATCAAGTCATGTGCCTTCAATGAACTCATTTGGTCAATGAAAGGTTAAGGAGTAAAGATGACCCCTTTATGCAATGGTTAATAATTCAGAACAAGAGTTCTCTCAAAAGGAATGAGCTTTAGCAAAGGCTAAAGGGAGGAACACTTAGATGCATACAGAAATAGAACCCCATCTACCCAATGCTTATGAAACCTAAGTTTCCTGATTCTACCCAGTAAGGAGTCCTAAATCTACCATTTTGAAACTCAAAATGATCATACCCATTCACATCCCCCCTTTTTCATCTTTTCCTTGTTGCACTTAGGAGAGACTTCTTTCTTAAATAGTTGCTAGCTGTTTCAGAAACTTTTTACTTAAACACTTATGGCTTTAGACCTTTTCATTTATACTATCCTTTGGGTTTTACTATTTTGAATTCATTGTCATATACTTCCTCTTACTCTACACTAGCCATACTTCTTTTTGCATACCATTGTTCCCCCAAACTTTTCACTAGCATATTCTGATTCTTTTTTCATTCCTCTCCTAAGGTTCTTTCTTAACATCTCCTTTTTACCAACTACCAATACCCTTTCATTTGTTTCCACCCAAACCAACATTCAAAATTAAAACCCACCTAGTTCTATCTAGTCCAAAAAGCATGGACTAGAACTACATGAGACCCTATTCCTGTCAGTTTGAATCTAGTCCAAATCCTGCCACTCAGTAGTAAATTCAGAGTTTGAAAGAAGGCAAAGTTCAAGGGTGGGGATTCTACTTGGGTTAACAAGAGTGGTAAAAGGTAGAAGATAACCCAAACATTAGTTCATATTTAACACACAAACATGATAATAAAACATTTAAATTCAAGTTCTAATAGATAGGAACAAACTTCAAATCACAGCATGCTTCATTAGACAAATGATCATGCAAGTTCACATTCCAAGCAAGGTGAAATTTTACTTCAGACAATTTCAGGATGCATTAAACAACTAATAACCAGGGCACTAACATTTTTTGAGAAAACAACATACTTACAAGGTTATCATCTTCCTAGTTCCCTATGCATATGCATCAACATGAAAATGCAACATCCTATATGCGACTATATGAAATGAAACTATAATGACACTCTGTTTTTGAAGAAGGATTTTCAAAAATTTTCAAATTTTTATGGTTTTCAGATGCTAATAGATGATATGTAAAATGCAAAATGGAGACAAAGGAACAAACAAGAAAATTTTCATTAATAGCAGGTCCCCCAAATCCTCCCCAAAACCTGAATTACCTAGTTCCGGTGTAATCCAAATTCTGGATTGGACTCAAGGCAGGACATATAGTGAAAGCATAAAGACATTTTAAATATAGAAAACAATAAGGAGCAACAATCAGAAACAACCAACAAACATAGCGAACAGAAATCAAAGCACAACAAGCGGATTATACAATGAAGGGTGGGATTGGGATGGAACTCAAAAGGCATGGAGGACTCTCAAGAGAAATACTCATTCATCATATCACAGTATCCCTAGTATACATCCGATGCTTCTTCTTGTTGCTGCTGAAGTTCTTGATGCTGCTGAATTTCCTGATGTTGTTGAAGTGGTTGAGGTAGTTGGATGGTTCGTTGGCTAACTCATCCACGGTTCTCTCTTTCGGAGTGGTGTCTCTTCCTCTTTTGCCATGTTTCAGGATCTGCAGAGGAGTAACGATGAGGTTGCTCAACTCGTGGTTGCCTCGGACTGTTGGTGATGGACTTGCTCCTTTCTAAGTGTTTAGGGGACCCTTGCTTCTTTGAGGATGTATCCTTGTTAAGCTTCAAGGTGAGCTTCATAATCTGAGAGGTAATCTCTTTGAACTTCCTGGTAAAGTAGCTGTCTTGGAACTTGTTCCATTTCTGAAGTTTGCCTATGTTTCTATGAGCCGTTGCCAAGCTCTTCCCTTGCCTAGTAGTTGGGGCTTCTTCAAAATGCTAGCATTCAAGTTCATTTAGCTCTTGATTAATTGGAGTTTCCGTCCCTCCAGCATATGCTTCTTCAGCTACTTCCTCTACTTCCTTGCGCTAGTAAGATATCAGAACTTCAGCTCTTGGTTGGAAGTCTATATTGTTCCCCTAACTTATTATTGTGACCTTCTCGTTGGGGAGTGATAGAAGTGCAGCTCCCAAGCTTGGGTTAATGAAACTATAATTTTGTTCGCTAGCTGACCCCTCAAAGAAATGAGAGTTCTTTAAATAGGTAACGTCAATCAACCTTCCTAGGTGACCTTTACCTTCCAAAGGAACATTGTAGGCTCTCAGGATTGGTGTTACAATTCCCCCAACCGTCAAAGTTCCTCGGATCCCCTTCTTATAGGCTGTTGTAGCCCATTCTCTATACAACACCAGTTGGTTTATTAAGATCCGAGATAGGCTAGAGTTAGCTCTATCTCCTTCCATCGTACGACCGTCAGATGTGTTTTTGCAGTATGGGCTTTAAAGCTGTATCCATCATCCCCATTTCTCCATCAGTAACATGCCCCGTTATCTCCCTTGCAAATATGGTGTTTGCAATCTCCTTATGGAAATACCTCAAGATCGGGCTTCTTATCTCGTACATTTATATTTCCATGGACCATAGGTTCCAACCCCTATTGTTGTCCACAGCGCAGACATCTCTTCCTTTACATACCGAGGAAGGTCATCAACGTTCGCATCATCTGAGAACCCATAGAGGCGGTTCAATTCCACCACATAAAGTTCATAGCTTTGGCCTTGCACTGAGAACGTGATGAATCCCAGCATATCATCATCATTGAAGTATTATTGGACTGTGGCAAGGAAGTGGCAAGTTTCTTCCTTCTAACCATCATAGTGAGAGGTCATAAACTTCTCTAAACTTGTAGCCTTGAAGAGGTGGGACATATCCTTCGCTATTCCCAAGGCTCCCATTATTGGTTTATGAGGGAACCAAGTTCCCTTGAAGTTCCGAGAAAGAAGAGCTTCTAGGTAGACTGGATTGGAACTTTTTTCAACCTCCATCCGGGAAGTTCCTTCTTGTACTACCGAACCCAAAAATTCATCATAATACTCCTGACCCTCAACACTCATCTCTTCACCCACTTGATACGTAGGGGTCCTCACTACTATTCTCATCCTCCATTGCAATTTGCTTTCCTCACCTTATGTTCGAACTTCTTTGAGAACTTTCGAGCTCTGCTCTTTCTCGTTCTCTTTCTTGTTATGCTTGTGCAATAAGAAGATCATGACGCTCTTGAATCTCCCTTTGTTCCCGTATTTGTTGAAATTGTTCAGCAATCTTCTGTCCCCGAAGTTGCCTTCGTGAGAGAATTGGGGCGTTTTGTGAAAACTCCGGAGAAATCTTAGGGTCTTCCTCTCTAGCTCTAGAGAGTGCTCGCTCTCTTCGTTGCCTTCTTATGATCCTTTCTTGTGATGGTTGAGACATCCTTAATCCTGAAAAGACAATTTAAAAGTGAAGGTGTGTGAGTATCTTTCAAAGCGCTTAAGGAGTTCAACAAGTGCCAAATTTACACTCTCAAAAACGGATTGGGCATGTAGGTTGTTTAAGAAATCATCAAGTTCAATTCATGTCTTAATCACTACCTTATCACTCTTAGTTCAAACGATTTTTATAAGGTAAAATCGGTTCAACAAAAACATTTTGTTTGTGAAAGAACGAAACCAACTTTTGAAAAAATTACGTTAAAATTTATAAGAGAGTTTAAAGATGAAGATAAAAAAGATAGGGAGTCAAACCGATTTTTGCAAGTACTTATAGCTTGTTGAAAATCCTTGTGGAACAAATGCTTCTAGTGAAAATTTCCTTAGAGAATAAAAATGTTTTTGGAGAGAATGGTTGTGAAGGTAATGAGAGAAAGAGTTAGAGATACTCCCTTAATATAGAACATGGTGCAATTTTGAAGAGGTGGAGGTGAGTGGATGTTTGTGGTAGAGGAGTAAAGATGGTGCACGTGGAGGAGGATTAAAGAGGAGACGTTGGTGTGATGGGGGTGTGGGTGTGTAAGAGAAGTGATGGGGTGGAGGTGATCTTTTGTCCATGGGGTAAAGGAGGTTAGTGTGCAAGTGGACAAGTGGAGATGATCCTATTTCCTTGAGTGAGAGAAGGTTGGTTCGAATTAAAAAATGCTCCAAATGGTTGGAATGGGCCTTGCTCGGCTCGATCAAAACTTCAAAGAATGGCTTGGTGACAGTTCGAGCATATGGATCGATCTTGGCTTTAAGGTGTGGATCGATCCGTCCTTGAAAATGGATCGATCCCTATCGAGCATGGCTCGGTCACAATGTTGAAAACGGATCGATCGGACGTTGAATGTTTGGATCAATCCATTGTTGAAAGTGGATCAATCACGACTATCCTTTGGATCGATCATGACTATCCTTTGGATCAATCTGTGGCTTGATGGAGTGTTGTGCATGGATCGATCATATTTTTGCCGCACTCGATCACTTATCGAGCATGGCTCAATCTCGTATTGAAGATGGATCAATCCGAAAGCGGCTCGAGCACCATCGATCCAAATACCATTTTTCTTCCCTTTGCAAGATTCCCGAAACTCATCCCGTAAGTACCTAAAACACCACAAATAATTGAAATCTAAATTGCATTAAACCAAGTATTGAAATTAAAAAGCGTTAAAATTTAAATATGTACAGATATAGACATGGGACTTCCTCCCAACTGAGCTTGTTTTAAGTCACTAAGCTTGACTTCCTGTTTTTAGAATTAATAACCCCGAGACGGCTCTCTAAAGAGAACCGAGGTCTTTTATGAGAAAGCTCTTTTGTCACTGTTCTGATCAACCTTGTAGTTCAGCCTTGGTTGTTCATCAACTTCCACAACAAGTATAATGTCTTCACTAGATATTTCCTTGATCACGAAACTCTTGGAACATAGTGGATCCACATTTCCCAGATAATACTTGAACCTTTTGTTAAGTAAAAAAACTTAGTATCCATTCTTGATCTCCAAGGTTTGGGTGTGAGGTTCCAAACTTTTTCCAGATATTAGTGTTCAAAGGTGGCTTCTGAGGTGGTACTTGTTCAAGCTGGGGTTTGAACTCAGGACTTCCTTTTCTTGGATCCTTCAAATTGTTTTCAACCTTTGACATTACCAATGTTATGATTTCCTTTAACTCCACAGAAACTCCTTTATCTAGTTCCTTGATAGGCTTGAAAGCTTCATGGTGCATTCCAGACTTTGTTGGTTCCTTTCCCAATCCATCTTCAACTACTTCACTGCTTGAGTGCCCATTCTTTGGATTGTCTTAATTCAGTTCCTTCACAGAGAATAGCTGACCTTGGACAGTGAGCTTCTTAGTTTTGCTCCTGATGTTGAAAATCATTTTTGGACCTCTTCCTATGTTCAGCTTTATGTGACCTTTCTTGACGTTGATTACAGCTCCAACTGTGGCTAAGAATGATCTTCCAAAGATTAATGGATCCTTAGGCTCTTCATCCATCTCCAATACCACAAAGTCTATGAGTATTGTTACATCTTCGATCTTGATAGGTAAGCTTTCCAAGATGCCAACATGATGCCTAATTGATCTGTCTGCCATTAACAAAGTTATGTTGGAAGCTTTGAACTTGTCGAATCCCAGCTTCTTGGTAGTGGACAGAGGCTTTAATTTGATAGATGCTCCCAAATCAAAAAGACATTCATCAAAGGTCAGGGGTCCTAGTGAGGAAGGAAATATGAATGAACCAAGATCCTCTTGCTTCGTTGTTATCAAAGCATTTCACTGGTCAGATGGTTCCAACACTTCCTGAGCTATCTCTTCCTTCTTAGGTTTCTCAAAGACATATGGGTATTTCGCCATGATCTCTTTCTTGAAACATAATGGGAATGGCAGTCTTCGGACATAGGGTGGTGGATCCTAAGGTGTTGCAATCTCCTTTAGAGTAGGTAAGTTCTCAACATACTTTTTAACAAGAACATACTCTTCATACTCCAGAGGTACATCTACGTTTGAACTCAAATCCCCCCCCCCAACTTGAATCACACCGTCCTCAGTAATAATTAGAGGGTAAGTTGAAGTAGGAATATCAGTGGTTTGCTGGAGATAGATGGTATTGATATTAGCATATTCCTTTGGGTTCTGCACAGACTTTCCCGGAAGTTGACCATTCGTAGAAGCAGAAGTAGATGCGGTCTTGCCTTCGAGAGTAGTGACCCTAGAGTTGAGAGTTTCAAGCTTTGAATAGATTGCACAGAATGAAGTTTCCATCTTGTGTTGGATTTCACCAAATTTCTTTGATGTCTCCAGTGCATAATTGGCTTGACCTTGAAGAAGTTGCTGTCACATAGCTTCAATGTTGAAATGTTAAGCTTGAGGTTGGTTAGATGAGAAACCAGGGGGTGCACCACTAGGTTGCTGCTGTGGTTGTTGAAAACCATTTTGTTGTTGCTGCTTTGGGAAGTAACCTCTGTTCTGGTTGTAGTTGTTGTAAGGTTGAGAGTTCATTTGTTGTTTAGGTGCATACACTTGGTCTTGTGGGTTAGCAACGTTGTTGCTTCTCTAAGAAAGACCAGAGTTGTTGGAGTAGTAGAAGTACCCTTTGTTGTAACCACCTTGGTTCTGTACATAGCACATTTCCTCTTGCTGGTTAGCCTCCCCAGCTTGAATCTGAAGTTGTTCTTCATCAGTGATGAAGTGGACTTGATGTTGTTGATCCATGAGTAACCTGTCCAACTTCTCATTCAGTGCCTTGATCTTTTTCTTTGTGCTATCATCAGAAGCAACCACCTCAAGGTGTTTTGTCATACTCCTCACTGTAAATTCCATCAGACTGGGCAAGGTTCTCTACTAACTCCCATCCTTCATCCACACTTTTGTTGAGAAAGTTCCCATTGCTTGCTGTATCTAGCAACATTCTAATCTTGGGCAAAGCACCTTGATAGAGGGTGCTGAGGAGTGATGCTTTGCTGAATCCTTGATGGGGGAATTGCATTGTATAGTTCTTGAAGCGCTCCCATGCTTCAGAGAAGGTTTCAACATTCTTTTGCGCGAAACCTGAAATGTCATTCGTCAGTCTGGCTGTTCTAGAAGTTGAGAAGAACTTTGCAAGGAATGCTTTCTTGCAGGAATCCGTGGTTGTGATGGAGTTCCTAGGAAGTGACTTCTCCCATTGGTGTGCCTCCTCCCCAAAAGAGAAATGAAAGAGGCGTAGTTTAAAAGCATCCTCACTCACACCATTTATCTTCGTGAGGCTGCAGAAGCGATCAAACTCGTCGAGATGATCGAGTGGACCCTCCATAGGTAGACCATGGAACTTGTTCCCCTGCACCATTGCAATAAAACTATGATTGATCTCAAAGTTGTTGTTTTGAACTGCAGTTGGAATGAATCCATGTCTGATGGTGTGAGTGTTGGGATTGTCACCAGCACCTATAGTGTGCTCGTTATCTCTTTCAGCGTTGTCTACCATTTGTAAGTCCAACCGTCTTAAGTGCTCCGCACGTTCGTGTTCACGTCTTGCCTGAGAATATTCTCGTCCAAGAGCTCTGATATCTTCAACAAGAAGAATCAAGTCTGTTGGTCCGCTGCTTCTCAGGTTCATACACTGCTAAGAAGGTACCTAAAAAGAAAGCAAACAAAGGTAAACATGTAAGTAAATAAGTAAAAGAAGCTTGATCTCAAAAGATCCAAAATCCAGAATGTAGTAAACAACACCCAAATTGCAACGACGCCAAATTGATAGTAGGATTTTTCAGGTCCTAAGGAGATCAATTCCCCATCATTGTAGTATAGATGAGGTGTCTATCCAAATGGGTGTGCAGTAGCAATCAAGATTGCAATGGATGCTTCTAAGTCAAGTTAAACAATAAAAAAGGGTGGGTTACTAACAGGTCCTAAGTGAAGTGAAACATGCTAGAACTAAAAAGCATAAACAAAACAAAAAGCATAAGAAGCTAAAAATGCTAAATGGTATCAACAAAGGAAAAAGAAGAGAAGGTGAAAGTGCAATCAAGTGTGAAGCAGTTCCTGAGGACTGAGGGTAATCAACCAGAGATCCATCCCAATCTACCTAAGCACCTAACATACCTCAAACAACAATGAGCTATCCCTAGACGATAGGTTAATAAGTAACCAAGTCCAATGCCTTAATAAATGGAATCAACCTAAGCAATCACCAGACCTAAGTCCCGTTAACGGTACACAACCTAGAAGGCATTAAGAACCAACCTACCAAAAACAAAAAGCCCCCTAGACATCCAACCCCTTAGGCTGATATGCATATCCTAAGCATCTAAGGCGTTGCATAAGGATGAGCTAATATCTGAAATCACCATGATTAGACATTCTATTGAGCGCTTTTAGTGTGCTGGAATGCCCAAGATCAGATTTCGAGTGGCGTGAAAGAAACCAGCATTAAGCACAATGAAACATAAGGGATGTATATTCAAACAAGCTTAGGTGTCTAAGGTGAGATCAGGACATCAACCCTAGTCTACCCCATCCTCAGGAACTTCAAGAAACTACTCACTGCTCATGGAAATGAAAACAAGAAAAACAGAAATGATAACTTCATAGCTAAACATGGTGATCAAAGTTCAAACAGTAAGAACAATAAGAACTCAAACCCATAAAAGCAAGAACATCAGTAGAACAGTAACAAAACCGAGAAAATGATCAAAGCTTAAAACAGAAGATTAAAAGCAAAAACAGTAGATCAACATGCACCAGATAAACAACAACCTAAAACTAAGCAGGAAAGTAAAAGAAAATAGTAGATTAGCATAAACTTAAAAGATTCTGGGTTTTTACACCAAGAACATCAAGAATAACAAAGGAAATGAAAACCTAAGACAAAAACCTAAAAAGAAAACAAAAACAAGACTTTCCTAAAAGGAGGCGCTTTAGGGCTTCTATAGTGTTTAGAGAAAAGCTCTAAATCGCACTAAAGAAAAAAATTAATCATTGGCTTGGATCTTGGGACAGGTCCATTCCGGATTTTAGTTGGTTGGGTTGGAGCGTGCTTGGCCCAAGCTGAGAAGAATGCGTGATCGAGCCAAGGTGAGAAAGGAGATCGATCCATGGTGAAAATGGAATCGATCCAAGGAGAAAATGGGATCGATCCATGATGGTGTGGAGATCGATCCAGCTGGTACGTGGCTTGAATGTGGGATCGATCCGAAGTTGCAGTGGAGATCGAGCCAAGATGAAGAGGAGATCGATCCATGCAAACACATGAGATCGATCCGGGTGTAAACCTGAGATCGATGGAGTTTATCCATGGTGTTCCAACAATCGCGTTGTAAATGATGGGATGATCGACTACCGCAAAATCAACTATTTTTGTGACTTGCTTCGCCATGACAGGAAGTTGAATCGATCCAAGAGTCATGGTAGTCGTACCAGAGAATCCGGTGACTGGTTTTAGCATGAGAGTAACTTCAAAAAGTTTGACTCCCATTCTGTTTAGCGTACCGCGGAAGATCACGTTTACAGTGCTCCATGTGTCGACGAAGATCCATGCAACTACGAGATCTCTTATGATGGATCGATTACAAGAGGATCGCTGTGAGGAGCATCGATTATGGCAGTTTCGCTTTCCTCGAAGGTGATCGCATTTTCAAGCGAGTCGGCAGATGTGAAGAGGAGATGATTAGGCTAGTTGGCGCTTGTTACGGCCTTTCAATGATAGGATTTAATTGCGGACACGCTTTCCTGGCAGTATTGTGACCCTCTGATTATCATGTTTACTCGGTGGCGGTTTACGTCACCGATTTTATCCTTGGGTTCTCTTCCATGTTTCCCCTCTATTCTGGGACCTTGGGATGCATTGTTCTCCGGTGGCGCCTGTTCCGGCCTAGTCGGCCTGTTTATATCTCTGAGGAGGTCGTTTACGCTAGAAATCTCCGATATATGTCCTACGAGTAATTTTGCCGGCAGTCTTGCACCAAGGAGTTTGCAGTTTGCTGTTGAATGACCTTTGGTCTGGTGGAATTCACAGAACAAATTCTCATTGTAAGAAGTGTTTCGGGTCAAGGTGTTTACCAATTTTTTTCGTCCTTCGGACGGTGGATTAATTGCGTAGTTGTGCCCCCCCTGGAGATTTTCTCCGTCGTGATAGACGTATTTATTGTTGCGAGGATTTTTCTTTTTTGATTTATGTCCCATGGGAGCATCTTTGCGGATGCTTTCGCTGGCTTATGTTTTTGAGACAGAACTTTCATTTCTTCTGTGATGTTAATAAAATCCGTGGCTTTGTATAGTGCATCCTGAATCGTATGCGGCTTTTCGAGGGCTTGATATCACTCGATTTTGATGTCTTTTAGTGAGTATTTATACTTACTATTTGTCATCATTAGAGTGTTTTCTACGTTTTTTGGTATATTTTCATGATTCCAGTTATTTTAGACATTCTGGAGCAAAAAAGTGGTTTTATGCCCAAAATGGATACAATTTGATGAATGCAGAAGCAGAGCTCAGCAGAAGAGCCAGAATTTGATTGACATTTGGAGATGTTTCTATGAATGGAATGGACTGAGATTTTAACTCAAACTGGCCACATGAGTTAGCTTTCATATGAAAGTGATTTGAAGTCAATCCATTGAAGCAATCAGAAGTTATGATGATTTTACTGAAGAATTGTCAAGCTGTCTCGCATAAGAAACATGTGCAGCACGTGATTGAAGAAATCGATCGATCTACACATGGATCGATCTATCCTGAAGACTGACGAATCTCCGTAAGTTCGGATCGATCGATCCAAATAGTTGAGGATTACTAAAGTTTGCCAAAAAGACGTTTTCGTCCTCAAGACTTATCATAGGTTTTTATTTTTAGGTTTCCTTCTCTTTTGACTTCTATATAAGTCAGAAGCTTAGGGTTTATTTTAAGAAGCATTAAGCACCAAACACCAAAAATGAGAACAAAATTTTATTTTCAAAGAGAGACGAATCTGATACCTGTATTTTGGAGAAGAATTCTGAACTCTATCTATTTATTTTAATTCAATTATGGTGTTGAATATGTTTTCTCTACCAATGATTGTTGATTTCTTGACTATGTCTGAGTAGTCTCTTTGTTAGGGTTTAGGGATTTCCTTAGGAATAACATGTTTTGATGGTTAGAGCATCTCCAACCCTACTCCATTTTTTACACTAAACTCCATTTTGGAGTGGAAAATAGAGTTTAAAGTAAAATGTGCTCCAACCCTACTCCATTTTCCACTCCAAAATGGAGTAAAAAATGGGATTACTCCATTTATGGAGTAAAGTTACTCATGACTCCATTTTTACTTCATTTTCCACTCCAAAATGGAATTACACCCAAAAATGGAGTGGGGTTGGAGCAAACCCAACTCCAAAATGGAGTCACTCCATTTTAGAGTAAAAAATGGAGTTTTAGATTGGAGATGCTCTTAGAGTTTGACTTTAATGGATTTAAATTGTTAGGTTCTTACTCTAGATTTATTATTATTGCTTGAATTAGCCTGATCACCTAGTTCATGATTTTAGGTTAATAAATACAAAGGGATTTGGTTTATCTAATCTGATATAGTCTAGATAAATAAGTATCTTTTCTTGCGGGAGTATTGTCTTAGAATGCTTATGAAAATATCGAATCTATAACCATTGCATGATTTAATTATCTGTTTTAGAGATCTAAGATTTCGGGAGAAGGTTAGTCTTTATTTCTAGAAATTCTATCATAGAGGTCTAATACTTCGGGAGAAAATTAGTCTATTGCTGTCTTTTGAGTTGAGAACTATTTTCATTGTTAATCTTGCTCGTCAAACTGAACCTCAAACTTGAATACCTATGGAACTTCCCTATCGCCTAGCGTTTTATTCTATTGATTTACATTCACTTTTTAATCATTCATTTCACTTTTAAATCGTATAATATTTTTTTTTATCTTGTCTTAGTTAGAATCGATTTTAAACTGAGAGTCGTACTGTCTGGTCTTCGTGGGATCGACCCTTTACTGTACTACAAGGATCTCTTCTATGCAGTATATATTAGGATTTAAAACCTGAGCCTATCAGGGCTAACCACGTTCTGAACTTAGATTTGTACCAGAGAGTTTTGCGGAGCGCATCTATGGTAACTTTGTTGTTGATACCGCTGACTCTCAACATTACGGTCTTAATTCGTTTCTCTGAGAGATTCATCTTCTCTCTGAGCGAGGCTCCAGAGATCAACATCGGAAGTTTCCCTATCTATTAACATGGAGTATTGTTTAGGGAATTATGCAGAAAGCTGTTGAAAACTCGTGATGGAGTTCCGCTTCAGTCTAGAGAACCATTCTAGGGCCGCCCCCGCGGAGATGTTCAACGAAGAGAAGACAGAAACCTGCGTCTTTTTCTCCTTCTCTCAGTTTTGACCTTGCCATCGCGATCTGGAAAATTTGCAAGTGTGCTTTCGGATCGGTGGTACCATCATACATCATGATTTTTATTTTTTCCAGGGTCGGAAATCCGGGCATTAGTTATGCGAGCCGTGAATGGAGTTCTCTGTGCCTCTTTGATGAGTCGATGAGATTTCTGGGGCTGCGCTAGTAGCATGGTGGATCTGCGACTTCACTACTTTCATTTCGGCTATGGTTTTGGAGAGAGATTTGTGGAGATCTTGAATTGCGTCGGGATTTTTTTCCGCTGACTTATGAGCCTGTCGGCGTTTGTTACGAATGATTCGAGCCTGTTCCTTGACTTGTTTCTCTTGCTCGACCCAGCCTATATTCCTCTTCTTTGGTCATAGGTTTATTGAGGCTGGGATTTCGTTGAGTCGAACGTTCTTTGACCCTTCTGGGGTGGATATCCGCATTTTCACCTGATTCTTCGGACGACTCACTGAGCTCCAGACTGACTTGTTTGGTCTCGACATCCTCTGTTTCCTCATCGAAAGGTAGGAGTTCGTTGGTGGTTTTGAGTGTAGCATCGAGAGTTATCTCGTCGAGATTCTGTCTCGGTGGCTCCTTCTGCATGTTTCGCGTCCCGTTGTGCGGGGTTCTGAAATCATGTTTTCTTCCGTGAAGTCTAGTAGTTCCACGCGGGAGGATAGCTCTGGTTCTTACGGTTGAGGTTTCTATCTGTTTTGCAAGAGATCTAGTCAAATTATCTTGTTCTTCCGACTTCTTTTCGAGAGTCGAGAACATCTTCTTATTCTCCTCGAACGCTGCAGTGTTTGCGTCGGTGTTGACTGCGGTAACGTTCATCGGCGGAGTCTGCTCATTGTTTTCATATGGCAGAAGACCATCACGAAGTGGTTGGTTATCCTGATTTTCGGTAGTCATGCCTGAACTTGCGGTTTGACGTAAAAGAAATCTCTTGTCCCCTCCTTCTAGCACCAAACTGTGGGAACTTAAATTCACACCGTCGATTTCCATTAATTACGGAAAATCAGAGAGAACTCTAACTTTCCAGAGATCCTGGATTTCTGTTAGTCAAACACGAATAAAATCAGAATACGAAAAAGATAACAAGAGTACGAAAAATAAAGAGTGCGAAATGGGGAAAAGAGGGTTCTTATTCTTATTCTCATGAACGTTTTACAATCAGGCAGCAGTTCCTACTGTATGAACAATCGATAAATATCCTAGAACTGACAGCGGAACTATGAACAGCCTAATCGAGTCGCAGCTCTCTAAAAACAGAATAAAAGCCTAAAAACCCTAAGTGTTTTGGTGCGGAGAGTTGAACATGTCCCATTTCTTCCTTCTCATCTCTCTTATATAGGCTCTAGGGTTGGTCCGTATTCCTTTTTGGTCTCCGATTCTTCTGCGGAAATCTTCTTTTTCTCCTCTGGAAACATTCCTTTTCTGCATTCCTTCCATTTCTCTAAGGCTTGTGGAACAAGCTGTAACCATCATCGTATTTGGGCCGAATTCTCACCTAGAATCGTAAGTGGGCCGTTTATCGCGTTTTGGGCCTCATAAGGCCGTTATGCGGTTTAGACAATTTTACGATTCTTATCGGAAAATCAATCTCTCGTATGACGATGCTATATGAACTTTGTAACAAGTTAACATCTACTGCTTCGGATTATCGGATGGTACGACTATGTTTACGATTGCTCTGGAGAATGATACTCTCAATCGTATATATGAGATAATCATTGGCCTTTCAAGTTGATCGTCATCGTTTTGTATGATTGAAACTTGTACGAAAGGATTTCACGATTCTTTCGCAAACTGCAAGAAATGATCGTATGGCCGTGATGTTTACTTTTTACGTGATGGCATTGTCATTTATACGAAGATAATAAGTTCTACGATTTTATGCACATAATTTCACCGAAATCTCGGAATGATACGAAACAAGAGACGAGGGGTTTGAAATAAAATCAACTCTCCATTTGGCGAGCTGAATGTTTTTCGTTTAGCTCGCCAATTTACGAGCTTAATCTACGTGATTTAGCTCGCCAATTTGGGGAGCTAGTTGTGTGTTTCATGTCTTTGTGACTCAAGGTATTAACCGGAAAATCCCGATTTATTGTTGTCATCCCGATTTTATTGTAGCATCTTGATCGTCGGTCATAATCGAACCATCTTACCTCGTTAAGATCTTAGTGATAGGAAAACCCGATGGGACAAAACCTTCTCGACTAAGGACAAAAGAGTGCAGAGGTGGTTGCCTAATTTTCCGATAATCGTTAAACGTTTCTTCCAAAACATTTTTCCAGAAGTTTAATGGATATGTTCCGTTGATGGGAATTATGGCGATTTGGTTGAAGCATTAGTTCTGTTGTAACTGTTTTTGACCCTAATAGTTGTCAAAGATGTAGATGGTGGGTTTCTTGAACCACTTGGTGGCGAAGACGAACTTCCAATCAGCTAAAGTGGGATCCCAACATATTGCAGAAATGGGGTAGCCAAACTACCCATTACTTTAGTCCTAGTTGGCGTCTTCAAGGCAAAGAGCCACCCAATGTTAGCCTCTGAGAAAACTTGTCCTGATCTGTCTTATAGAAGTCCATGGTGAAATGGCCAAGAGCGTAGTGAAGGAGCTTCAGTTCCTGAGTGCGAACTGCTCCTGATTCTTTCTTGTCATAGAAAAAGTTGCTGAGAATCTTTAAGGTGATGCAGATGGTTGAGTTGTGAATGCAAGTGAGCTTTGCGAAGCTCGGTTGATAGTCTCCCTGAGCGATCACATTCCAGAGATCATCAGTGGAGTGAAATGCTGGCAGGTCTGGAAGATGTCCCTCTCCTCTTAAATCGTAGATGGGACCCCAACCATAGGAATGTTCTAAAGTATGCACAAGGAAAAAGAATTAAACATTGATCAGCAATGCGAGGGTTCTCGCTGACTATACGAAAAAGGCAAGGAACTGCTCGACAGGTCGTCATAAAGAGGATAAGCCTAGAAAGATTAAGACCCGATCCCCATCTGATTAAACATCCTAGGCACATCATCATCTACTCCAATTGCTCGAAAGGCAGAGTGATCAACAAAGCATTGTAAAACATACCATCAAATGCGTCCCACTTGTCTTCCAAGTTCGATAGTTCTTTAGCTCGGTGACTGCAAAATCTAACCATTTGTTGGTGATTGTTGAATTAGCTAGGCGAGGACAAGGAGGAGCAAAAGAAGACCGATTCCATGCATCCACATTCGGCATTAACCATTCCTTTAACGCATTCATTGACAATCCCTAAACCAAAATCAAATTTCAAAATCTCAACCAAATAATCCTATATCACCACGCATGCATCAATCAATCACACAAAGGAGTATAAGAGCAACCAAAACAACCATTCCAACTCCGATTAGCAAAAAATCCGAAATACCCACAAATTGTTCAAAATTTTTGAACCCTAGGGTTGAGTTCAAAAATTTGAAAGCATACCTTGTAGAATCAATTTGAGGGTTAGAGAAACGGATAAAGTGAAGAAAAATGAGTGGGACAGAGCCAAAAATTGATTAAAAAACCATTGAGAATCGAAGGAGATGAAGCAATGGGAGATTTTAAGGTTTTTGGAGAAAAGTTTGAGAGAACTGGTGGAATGGAAGAGGGGAATCATGAAATATGGTAAATGGGAGACGAAATCCAGTTTAATACAAATTAGAACTGGTTTAGAAACCAAAACCCAGGTTTATTTAAGTTGATTTCAGGTTACCTAGTTAGAGAATGATCGTTCTTTGTAGGGGACGATCGTTCTCTTCTCTCTCATTTTTCAAAGGACTCGGGAACGATCGTTCTCCAGCAAGAACGATCGTTCCTCTCCTACGGCTGAATTTGGTTCTTAACGGAATGATCGATATAAATGTAGAACGATCATTTGATTTAATTTGATTCTTCAAGCTTAATAGAACACTCGTTCTGAATACTTGTGAACACATGCAATAATTGGGGAACGATCGTTCTTCACCTCTGAGCAGAAACTATATTTTCCTAAGTCACAAAGAACTCAAAATTTAAAAAAAATAAGTTAGTAAATGAAAAAAAAACTGACTCAAAACTAAAAAAAATAATCTAAAACACCAAATAGTGGGTTGCCCTCCACTTAACGCTTATTTAACGTCATTAGCTTGACGGTACTTACCTCTAAGCTTAGGTTGGATAAGCAAGAGGAATCTAAGATTCTTCTGTAAGATCTAAAGTAGCTCGGTAAGGATTTAGCCTTTGACCATTCAATACAAATTCATGACCTCACTTCTTTGATGACATATGGTGCAGACCACCTAGACTTTAGTTTTCCAGGGAAAAGCTTCAGGCGAGAATTGTAGAGCAACGTCTGATCACGTAGTTGAAAGTACCTATGAATGATCTTCTTGTCATGTGCAGCCCTAGTCCTTTCCTTGTAGATCTTGGAGTTTTCATAGGAAATATGGCGAATCTCATAGAACTCATGAAGTTGAATGAGACGCCTTTCTGATGCGGTCTTTATGTCAAAGTTCAGCAACTTAACAAACCATGCAGCTTTGTGCTCCAGTTCTACAGGCAATTGACAAGTTTTACCATAAACAAGATGGAATGAAGTAGTACCTAGAAGGGTCTTGAATGTGGTTCTATAAACCTAAAGAGCATCATCTAACTTGAAGGCCAATCCTTACTCGATTCATTCACCATTTTCTGAAAAATCGGTTTGATTTCCCTATTAGAAACCTCTACATGTACACTAGTTTGAGGATGATATGGTGATGTGATCGTGGCTGGACCTGACGAACCAAAACCTGAACCGGAGCTTGAACCGAAGTATCTTGAACCTGAAGGAAGGATCACGAGATCAAAGGCAAGAGATCTAGCAAATCAAGCCCACGTGATGCTACATCCAGAGCTAGAAGATCAAGCCAGCAAAATATACCAACTATTTAGGCCTGTCAATCCAGAAGAACCAGATTTCTGATCGGTTAGCAAAGTGGGAAATTCATGCACTCTTTTGTCCTTAGTCTAGATGATCGCTTTTTCCCGCATTGGGTTTTTGGTCAATCACTAAGGTTTTAACGAGGCAAGTTACCCACTTCCATTAAAGCTTTCTGAGAAGAATTTGGCATAAGTATTTTTATAAATACTTGGCGAAATAAAGAAGTCTTCTAGAAGCTAACACTTGCCTTCCAAGGCACATCTTCTAGAAGCTTTCTATTTAATTTAAATGTCTTGTTGTTTTTATTAGAACTTTCAGATTTTTTTTGTTTTAGAAGCTTGCACGCTTCATAGTTCAGGCTTATGTTAGAAAGCCCTAAGGCTCATGTGCCTATAAGTAGATTTTGAACCCCTCTTGTTTTATTTGGCAAGTTTAAGTTAAAAATCAGATTTGTTTTGGAAACACTTCTATCGAAACCTTGCTCATAGAATTGAGAATTCTGGTTATTCTATATCTGTAATAGATTCAGAAGACCTTCTTGATTGTTTTTCTAATTCATAAGACAAACAATTCTTTCTATTCTTCTTTCCATCCTCTTTGTTCGATAATCATCAACCAAAACCATCTATCTTTTCATTCATTCTATTCGACAATCATCAACCATCCATCTACAAGTTCTGATCAATCACCTTCCAAGACAAGACCAAAGTCTCGGCCTCTTTTGCATTCTACAACCACCGTTGCATCATCCTTATACCATCGTACCTCCCTTGCATCTCAAGCTGTTCGAAACTTGGAGCCTAAGTTGCTGTCCATGATTAATCAATTCATTGCATCATTGTCGAGTATAGGAGATCATCAAGGCCTTTCATTCAGAGTTAATCTAGGATCATATCAGGTGGTATCAGAGCTAATTCTGTACCCAAAGGCTGAGCAAAAACCCTAACCCTAATCTTTTCTATTTATTGTCGAAAGTTTATGGTTTTTGTTTCTAAGAACCCTAGGTTGTTAGTTTGTTTAAATCTATCTAGTTTAGTTTAAAGAACCAGAATCTTGCAATTGAATTAGGTTGTTAGTTTTTCTAAATCCATCTAGTATAGTTTAAAGAATTAGAATCTTGAATTGAATTAGGTTATCAATCTGTTTTCTTTCTTAGATTGCATATAGATCACTTAGGAATTTTCAGAAATTAATCCATCCAAATTGAAAGTTTCTATGTTTGTTGTGTGGTTTCTTTGAACCTATTACTTGTCCAAGTTCTTGGTATTTCAGGTACCATGGAACTCTCTGCAGAAGCTATGGAGTCTTTGAACCAGTTGATGAGTCAACAAATCAAAGACAACAATGCAATCCTTCTACAACAGATAGAGTTGCGCAATGAAAAAGTGGATACAATGAAGTTAGATAAGAAGAAAAGAATTTGAAGTGATCGACATTCTTCTCCAACACCTACACCTTCAGAGTTTAACCGAATTGCTAAAGGAAAATGACATATAGGAGAGTCCTCTAGACCGATCAAAGAAGGTCCAACTTTTAGAACCAAATTTGGTCCGAAAGTAACAAGGGACCGAGAATAAAGTCATGGGACAGATCATGCATCTTGTGAGGAAGAAGAAGTGTCGGACCATAGCTATGGTAGCACTGTACGACATAGAGGTCCAAGACCTAACCGAGACTTCCTTGATCCTACACAACAGCAGTTGAAACATATCAAGATCAAGTTCCCATCATTCCTAGGCACGAATGAACCTGAAGTCTATCTAGACTGGGAAAGGAAGATGGAATCCAACTTCCTATGCCAAGGAACATACAACATAAACAAAGTCAAAATCGCTATTTTGGAATTAAGTGGTTATGCTTTGTTATGGTGGGAACAATTGGGAGTTGTTAGAGAAAGATCTCGAGAGCCTCCCATAACTACTTGGGATGAGCTAACGGTTCAGATGAGGCAGAAATTTGTTCCAGCTTACTATCACCAAGAAATATTGAGCAAGCTTCGCAAGCTATTTCAAGGAACAAGAACCGTTCGGGATTACTTTCAAGAGCTTGAAACTCTCTTAATTCAAGCTGATCTAAGTGAAGGAGAAGTCATGTTAATGTCTCGGTTTCTAGGAGGTCTTAACCGAGATATCCAAGACAAGTTAGAGCTTCAAAGTTATCAAGACATAGAAGAGATGGTTCACAAGGCTGAACTGATTGAAACTCAGAACAAGAGGCAGTTTGTCAAGACAAGCTTTGCACCACCAGCCTCAAAATCGAAGGAATTCTCTACTCCAAAGCCTAGTTTCAATCCGAAACCAGCCCAACCTAGAGAAGAGAACTGAAACACTGAGGTAAAACCAAGATCTGGAACTACCTTAAATCAAACTCGGTATTTCAGGTGTCAAGGCATGGGGCATTACGCAAGAAATGTCCCAACAAGAAGGTATTTCTTCTCAGAGAAGATGGAGAGATAGTTCATGAAGAAGAATCAGACATTGGGTTTGAATTTGAAGAAGAAGAAGAAGCATCAGCAGCTGTGGGTGAATTACTGGTTACAAGAAGAACTCTAAGTGTGCAAAATCAGATTGAAGAAGCATGCCAAAGAGAGAACCTATTCCACACTCGATGTTTCATAGAATCCAAGGTCTGCTCTTTGATCATTGATGGTGGAAGCTGTACTAATGCAGCTAGTGAAGTTATGGTTCAGAAGCTCAATATGAAAACTATTCCTCATCCACATCCATACAAGCTACAATGGCTTAATGATAGAGGATCTCTAACTGTAACTCACCAAGTCCTAATTAATTTTTTGATTGGGAAGTATGAAGATGAAGTGCTTTGTGACGTTTTGCCTATGGGGTCAAGCCATGTTCTTTTGGGAAGACCTTGGCAATCAGATCGGAAAGTCATACATGATGGACTCACAAACAAACACAGTTTCGAGTTCAAAGGTAGAAGGATCACGCTGGTTTCACTTACTCCTAACATAATCTATCAAGATCAGATGCAAATCAAGCAAAAGGAAAAGGAGAAGATTTCGACCAGCCTCTACATAAACCACAATGAGTTTTCTAAACTCTATGACTCTGAACTTACATGCTTTTTATTCATCTGTAAAGATGCTATTGAGATCCCTAACCCAACACAGGAATTACCGAGTGAAATGAATGAGAAATTGCAGGAATACAGTGATGTCTTTCCTGAAGAAATTCTGCAGGGTCTTCCACCTATACGTGGGATAGAGCACCAGATTGATCTAGTACCCGGTTCAGCTCTACCAAATAGACCAGCATATCGTACCAATCCAACTAAAACCAAGGAGCTTCAAAAGCAAGTTGAAGAGCTTCTAAGCAAGGGACAAATCCGAGAATCCCTTAGTCCATGTGCTGTCTCTGTTTTACTTGTATCAAAGAAAGATGGAACCTGACGAATGTGTGTAGATTGTCGAGCCATCAACAACATAACGGTGAAGTACCGATATCCAATCCTGAGATTGGATGACATGTTAGACGAGCTAAGTGGATCAACAATCTTCACCAAGATCGATTTGAAGAGTGGTTATCACCAAATAAGGATGAAAGAAGGTGGTGATTGGAAGACGGCGTTCAAGACGAAACAAGGACTCTATGAATGGTTGGTGATGCCATTCGGTCTAACAAATGCCCCAAGCACATTCATGCGCCTCATGAATCACGTCCTTAGGAGATTTATCGGAGTATATGTGGTGGTATACTTCGATGATATCCTCATCTACATCAAGGGTTTGCAAGAACACTTAATTCATATCAAATCCGTTTTGGATGTTTTAAGAGCTGAACGTTTATTTGCAAATCGAGCCAAGTGCTCATTTTGTACTAATGAAGTTGTATTTTCAGGCTTTGTTGTTAGTGTAGAAGGAGTTAAAGTAGATGATGAGAAGATTAAAGCCATCAGAGTTTGGCCGAGCCCAACCAATGTCAGCGAAGTCCGAAGCTTTCACGAATTAGCTAGGTTTTACTGAAGATTTGTTCGTGATTTTATCACCTTAGCAGCCCCTCTAACCGAGATTATCAAGAAAGATGTCGGTTTTAAGTGGGAGGAAAAGCAACAACTAGCCTTTCGGGCTTTAAAAGTGAAGCTTATCAATTCACCTGTTTTAATATTGCCTGATTTTATGAAAACGTTTGAGATTGAGTGTGATGCTTCTGGTGTAGGAATAGGTGCTGTTCTAACTCAAGATAAGAAGCCTGTGGCGTTCTTTAGTGAGAAGTTAGGAGGTTCTACAATGAAGTACCCAACCTACGACAAAGAGCTCTATGCACTTGTTAGAGCTCTACAAGTATGGCAGCACTATCTATGGCCAAAGGAGTTTGTGATCCACACCGATCATGAATCATTAAAGCATCTCAAAGGTCAGAAGAAGTTGAACAAAAGACATGGACTCTGGATTGAGTTTATTGAGACATTCCCCTATGTCATAAAGTACAAGAAAGTTAAGGACAATGTAGTCGTAGATGCATTGTCCCTGAGGTACACTCTTCTTTCTACTTTGACATCTAGAATCTTTGGATTCGAACATGTACAAGACTTATATGAGGCTGATATAGACTTTAAATATATATGTCAAATGTTTAAAGTTTGCTTTTGAGAAGTTTTATAGGCAATCATGATATCTCTTTTTCTGCAACCGATTGTGCATTCCCCGAGGATCAATCCGAGAATTATTGGTGAGAGAAGCTCATGCTGGAGGACTTGCTGGTCACTTCGGAGTGACTAAGACACTTCTCGGACTTTAGTCTAAGTTATACTGGCCGATCATGAAGAAGAATGTTGAGAGGATTTTCTCAAGCTGTTCAACGTGCAAATTAGCCAAAAGCAAATGGCAGCCAAACATGTTATATACTCCTCTCCTTATTCCTTCTTAACCTTGGACTGATATATCCATGGATTTTGTGATTGGTTTGCCTCGGACCCGAAATGGTCGAGATTCGGTATTTGTTGTTGTTGACAGGTTTAGTAAGATGGCACACTTCATAGCTAGCCACAAAACCGATGATGCTGTGAGTGTAGCTAATCTGTTTTTCAGAGAAGTTGTAAGGCTACATGGAATGCCTCGGAAAATAGTTTCAGACCGTGACACGAAGTTTCTAAGTCATTTTTGGTGAACTCTCTGGGCGACACTAGGAACAAATCTCCAATTCTACAACTTGTCATCCACAAAACCGATGGACAAACAGAAGTTGTCAACAAATCATTATCAATGCTCTTAAGAGCCATGATCAAAAGCAATTTAAAGGCATGGGAAGACTGCTTACCTCACGTGGAGTTTGCTTACAATCACGCTAAGCATTCTTCAACTTTATTTTCTCCTTTTCAAATTGTTTATTGCTTTAATCCCAATTCCCCTCTAGATTTGATTCTTTTGCCTGAGAAAGAACGTTGCAGTGTTGATGGTAAAAGGAAAGCGGAGCAGATCAGGAAGCTACATGAATAAGTGAGGATTAACATAGAGAAGAAGACGCAATAATACCAAAAGCATGCCAGTAAAGGACGAAAGAAGTTGCTGTTTGAAGTTGGCATTTGGTGTGGCTTCGTCTGCGCAAAGACAGATTTCCAGAAGAGAGAAAATCAAAGCTGAAACCGCGAGTAGATGGACCCTTCAAAGTCATTCAGAAGATCAACGACAATGCCTACAGACTTGACTTAAAAAGGAAGTACCAAATATCTAGTTCATTTAGTGTTTCTGATTTAATTCCTTTTATTGCAGATTCCGATTTGAGGTCAAATCGTTTTCAAGAAGGGGAGGATGATGTGATCGTGGCTGGACCTGACGAACCAAAACCTGAACCGGAGCTTGAACCAGAGTATCTTGAACCTGAAGGAAGGATCACAATATCAAAGGCAAGAGAGCTAGCAAATCAAGCCCACAGGATGCTACATTCAGAGCTAGAAGATCAAGCCTGCAACATATACCAACTGTTCAGGCTTGTCAATCCAAAAGAACCAGAGTTCTGATCGGTTAGCTAAGTGGGTAATTCCTGCACTCTTTTGTCCTTAGTCGAGATGATCGCTTTTTGGTCAATCACTAAGGTCTTAACAAGGCAAGTTATTGATGGTAGGACTTTAGTCCTATAAGGGCTATCAATCAACCCATCATTGTAGTATGGGTTTTTATCTCAATCCATAATGGGAGTGTACTAAGCAGTGAGGATGTGTTGGATGCTTTAAAGTCA
>OVBE01002586.1:0-29967 GCA_900406425.1 Iberis pinnata
GCTGGGCCGTCCAGCTCGTGGCCCATTAGGTTTAGTTGATGTAATTAGGGTTTTGAGTTTGTATTTTTACTATAAATACTCATGTAATTACTCCTTAATGAGATATGAAATTCTTCTGAGCTTTGACCCACATAATCTAAGACCTAAACCTAATTGTTAAGTCTTGATTCAACATCGATCATGGCAGCTTTCTCTACCAACTAACCAACTGATGAGAAATTCTGGACCAAGCACCGATTCTTGATCTCAAGCATGAGTCTCCTCATGAATCTCCTGACTTGGACCTTCTCATCATCAAGTTCACGACCCACATACTTCTTAAGTCGGTTGAACTCGGCCTCGTATTCCCGCATACTTTTACAACCATGGTGCAACTCCACAAATTAGCCTTCCAAACGATCAAAAGCTTCATGTGGAAAGTACTTTTCTCGGAACTTCTCACAGAAAATTTTCCAAGTGGTGATGTGCCTTCGGCTCGAAGCACTCAACCACCAAACATGTACATCATCATCCAGATAGTGCACTGCTATGTCCCACTTATATCCTTCAGAACGTCGGATAGATTCAAAATTCCTTTGCATCTATGACACCCAAGCATCCGCTTCAATCAGATATGTGCCATCGGAAAAGAACTTAGTGCCTAAACGTTGCATATGATCCATGACCTTCATGTTGGTTGGATCATTAACCGGAACTTCCTCTTCCATATCCACTTCTGGTGGATCCTCATTCGCAACATGTGGTACTAGACCGCCTCCAGCTCCTGGTAGCCTTTCCAGGACTTTTGCTAGCACCATCGAGACTGCTTCAAGTTATGTCTGACCTGGACCACCACCACCAGGTATATTCACATTGCCACCTGGTTCTAATTACCACCCAGATTCCCTTGGTTCGCATTCCCCTGATTCTGATCTTGTTTCTCACGATTTTCACCACCAGTATTTTGCATGTTTCCTCTGGTGTTCCTCCTCATTCGCAAACAGATTATTCGTAAATTAATCAAAAATTAATTTTTTTCAACACATACTTGGCAATGAGAAGACTTACAGCGGTCAAGGCAACTGGAAGAATGGATTTTTCCCACAACCCTTATATGATACCGCTTGTCGGCATAGCATATATGATTCTAGGCTGAGTTTAGAATATAAAGGTTTTGGGAAAAATTCATCATTCCAGTTGCCTTGACCGCTGTACATTTCCAAGTGTGTGTTGTAAAATTTAATCTTGAGATTAACTTACGAATAATCTGTTTGCAAATGAAGAGGAACACCATAGAAAACAGGAAAAATACTGGTAATAAAAATTGTGAGAATCAAGATCAGAATCAGGGAAATGCGAACCAAGAGAATCTGGGTGGTAATCAGAACCTAGGTGGCAATGTGAATGTACCTGGTGGTGGTGGTGTAGGTCATGCAGAACTTGAAGTAGTCCTGATGATGCTAGCACAAGTCCTGGAAAGGCTACCAGGAGCTGGAGACGGTCTAGTACCACCTGTTGCAAATGACGATCCACCAGAAATGAATATGAAAGAGGAAGCTACGGTTAATGTTTCAACCTACCTGAAGATCATGGATCATATGCAACGTTTATGCACTAATTTTTTTTTCCGGTGGCACGGATCCGATTGAAGCGGATGCTTGGGTGTCACAAATGCAAAGGAATTTTGAGTCTATCCGATGTCTTGAAGGGTATAAGTGGGACATAGCACAAGTCCTGGAAAGGCTACCAGGAGCTGGAGACGGTCTAGTACCACCTGTTGCAAATGACGATCCACCAGAAATGGATATGAAAGAGGAAGCTACGGTTAATGTTTCAACCTACCTGAAGATCATGGATCATATGCAACGTTTATGCACTAAATTTTTTTTCGGTGGCACGGATCCGATTGAAGCGGATGCTTGGGTGTCACGAATGCAAAGGAATTTTGAGTCTATCCGATGTCTTGAAGGGTATAAGTGGGACATAGCAGTGCACTATCTGGATGGGGATGCACATGCTTGGTGGTTGAATGCTTCAAGGCGAAGTCACATCACATTTAGGGAAAGTTTTTGTGAGAAGTTCCCAGAAAAGTACTTTCCACAGGAAGCTTTCGATCGTTTGGAAGGCCAGTTTAATATGAGGCCAACTTCAACCGAGTTAAGAAATATGCGGGTCGTGAACTTGATGATGAGAAGGTCCAAGTCAGAAGATTCATGAGGGGACTCAAGCTTGAGTTCAAGAATCGGTGCTTGGTCCGGAATTTCTCATCAATTGGTCAGTTGGTAGAGAAAGTTGTCATGATCGAGTACGGACTGAGTGAGGAGGCGAGGATGACTGCTACGGAAATGATTGTGATGCATATTCAAATAGTGAACCATACCGAAAATAAGAAACGCAAGTTTAATAAGATGGGTGGTTCGAGCAAGTGAAGTGGACGTAGGCATGTCCTTAAGTGTGGTAAGAATCATGGTGGCGAATGCTGGACCAGTTCGAGAGCATGCCATCGATGCGGTAGCATGGGAAACTTAGTATGTGACTATCCGGAAAGGGATGCGAAACCAGTGGTGCAAAGAAGGGATGATGGACGGCGGGTTTGTTATCATTGCGGTGAAGCTGGCCACATCAAGCCGCATTGCCTGAAGTTGATGCAACAGACGGGAAAACCGGCAAATAAAGGTCTGCCACCAGCAAAAAGGTAAGTCGTGATGACAAGAGCATACACGATGTATGGAGAAGATGCGGGTCAAAGTTCATCTTCCAGGTCGATCACTAGTGAGTCCCTAATTCTCATCTCCAAAATCTCTAAGTAAAATGAAAAGTTTAAAAGTAAAAGTGAAGGTTCGAGTGAAACCTTAGCATTATGGATGAATGTGTAGTGACCCTTAACATGGGTGGTGTAGCAACCATGTTCTTTTTTATTCGGGAGCTACTCACTATTTTGTGAGCCCAAATCTAGTTGGGCCAGGTGGGTTCAAGGCGGAGCTGGAGCATGAGTATGGCTTGGTGAAAGCTGCGGAAGGCTAGGTCATGGAAACGCTGGGAAGGGTACTGAATGTACCAATCACGATAGATCAGTTGGTCTTTCCGGATGATTTATTTGTGTGTCCCGTTCAAGCGTATAATGTGATTCTCATGATAGATTGGCTAGAAAAGCATAATGCACATCTCGATTGTCACATAAACCGGGTGAAATTCGAAACGGTCGAAGGATTGAAGGAGTACCAAGGAATTCGTCCAATAAACGAAAGTCTAGTGATCTCCATGATCCAAGCTGAAAAGCTGATTTAGAAGGGATGTGAAGCTTACTTGAAAACGATCCAAACAGTATAAGTGGGATCAAATGCTAAGTTAGAAGACATCCTGGTAGTTCGAAGCTTTGCGGACGAATTTCAGCCGTTAACTGGTTTACCTTCGGACATGTCTGATCTATTTACCATCGAGCTGGAGCTGGGGACTGTGCCGTTATCCAAGGCACCTTATCGGATGGCGCCAGCCGAGATGGCCGAGCTGAAGAAGCAACTAAGTGAATTTATGAAAAAGGCTTTGTGCGGCCAAGTAGTTCACCTTGAGGCGCACTAGTGCTGTTCCTGAAAAAGAAAGACGGTAGCTTTAGGCTCTGTATTGATTACTGAGGGCTGAACAGGGTTATCAAGAACTTGTTGCCAGGGATTGATGAGTTGTTAGATTAACTAAGAGGGGCAACTTGGTTCTCTAAGGCAGACCTTGCATCCGGTTATCATCAGATTTCGATCAAGGAAGACGATATCAAAAAGATGGCCTTTCAGACAAGGTACGGTCACTTTGAATTCGTGGTCATGCCGTTCGGGCTGACGAATGCGCCTGCTGCTTTCATGAAGTTGATGAACAGCGTGTTCCGGGATTGTTTGGATGAGTTTGTTATCATCTTCAGAGATGACATTCAGCCGAGAGAAGCAGTTCGTGGGTGATCATAACGTGGTTCATGAAGCATCAGTTAACTTACCAATTTACTAAGATGAGTGTGTTTTATCCCGTATATTAAGCTTGTCGGTGTGATAGTCTAAGTTCATGGTGTCGTTCGGATGGTCGTGTGTGACCTTACCGATGTATGTGTGGCATGACAGCATGATCTGATGGTCATATAGAACGGATGCATGATATGTGGACAATGTTTCCGAATTTACGATCATGTGAGTCGATAAACTGAACTGATGGATGTGTGAACCGATTAGTGAGTAAATTGGGCCATGTGAGCCGAAATGTGATTAAGTGGCCATGTGAGCCAAAGTAATGGCCATGTGTGCCAAAAAATACTGAAACGATAATGTGAATCGTGTACTGGGCGTAATGTTGATATTAACAAATGATGCCAAATTCAGTTAGACTAGCAACAAATCCGGATGCGTCTGGATGGTCGGAATAGTCTAACTGGTTGATAAAACTCTAGAAAATTGTTAAGTATAAAATTAGAACTAAACTTGACTTATTTAATTGATGAATTGTTGGGAACATGATCTATTTGAGCGAAGTGGTGCAGATTAAACCACATTCACTAAACAAAATGCCAATTGCTTATGCCTCATATGTGGTCACAAGTGTTGCTAAGGAATGAGACAGCTTGCATAATTAAAGCTAAGGAAAGAAGGATGGTGGGTTTTAGCAAATGTTGGGAAGATTAAAGTAGTTTAGTACATTGTAAAGGCATGTTTAGTGGGAAATGTATTAAACTGGTTTAATCTATTAATGAAGTATGCATTGTTTAACTTAGAACTTTGAAAAAATTGTTAAATATTGCATACAAAACGCCGAAGTGTAACTTAAACCTCATATGGCCTAGTTTAAAAATTAGGTTGGGTCGTTGCAAAATTAGAGATGAGCAAAATAACCAAACCCGAAGAACCGAACTGAATGAGCATCAAAATTTATCATTTAAATAATCGAAACCGAACTTGAACCGAACTACCCAAACTCCACAAAAATAAACAAAATTATTTTACTAAATATGCAAATAATATAATTACTTATAGTTTAATTAAAAATAATTTTTATTTATATTTATATTAAATATTTTTTTTCAAATATCAAATAGGAACCGAGATACCAGAATAGATATCCAAAGAAAATGAAATAATTACCCGAATGGATATCAAAATATACTATATAAATAACCGGAACCGAACCAAAAATTTAGAACCAAACCGAACCCGAAAAATACCTGAATGGATCCTAAATTCATATATCTGAACTACCCGAAACCCGAAAGAACTGAATACCCGAAGATCCACCCTTAATATTTGCATTAAGTGCTTTTTAATTCACTTGATTTGTCGTTACCTCTTCTTCAAAAGCGACCCAAAACAAATCTTCTTCGGCCATGGTTCATTTTCTTTGAGAAGGGTCGGGACGATCAATTGTTACTTTAGCTCAGAGTGGACGGTACTTGCTCATTTTCCCTTTTTCTATAAGAACCGTTGTCAAAACTTGAATCCAACCGTGACATTTCCCAAACCAAATAACCCGACTCAATTTGTGCTCCCATACCAATCTCGATGCACCAATCTCAATACCTACATGCAGGGTACACACATTTGACAATGGTTTCAGCCCAACAACTCATCACTTACCTGATACAACCTAAAAGTGTAACACTAGCTAGGGGGAAAAATTAATTGTAATATTTGATATTTTGTCGATAACTAACAAAAAGATATCCAACAACATCATGTCCACAAAAGCGGATATACATGACATCTCAACATGTGGCATCTATCAAACAAACTCTTAATTACACGCTCTATTAGTTGCATACATAATTTGTTTTGGTTTTTTTAGAAGCAGATGCAAATAAACTTGATCTCAAATTGATTTATGAAAATAAACGTCACCACAAGAAGTATCTCCAAAGATTCATGTAAACAAATGTAACATTATTAATTATATTACTTGGAATCAAAAATTTATATTATAAAAATGCAAAAATGACAATGTCCAACATGATTTTCAAATAAGAACTTAATTGGCTAATTCCGTATGTACCTCAAAGGAATCAAAATGTACGAGAGCACATTATAATTATAATGCAAAAGTCATGACCACTATTAATCTTGGCAACATCACAAAATGAGATGATATGATTGCATGACTCAAATGACTAATTAAGGATTTTTTAAAAATTAACCTCGAGAGTCACAAATGGAAAAAAAGAAACCATATAAAATATAGAAAAATCGAAAAATATTTAAGGACCAGCCTATCAAAAACTAGGTTACCATACCAATCTCACTTTTTATTGCTAACCTCATATTTTAAAACAATACTTATATAATATGCTAATCTCACTTAACCACTCGATAAACTATAGATTAAGCATTTTCAATACTAAATATAATGCGATTAAATGGCTCAAGGTCTCACCCTGCAAGCAGATAGAACCAAATCACACAAGAACCAATCCATCGTTTAGATTATTGCATCTTACTTTTGATTGATTCGGAGATGAGCTAGAGAGAAAGAATGAGAGATTGTGCAAGTGAGAGAGAGAGAGAGATCGAGAAAAAGAGAACGAGGGACAGGCCAAAGCGATTAGCACTGGAATCTGACAGAAAGAACAGTGAGCACGCAAGAGAAGCAAATGCAGATATATAGACATATGCCTTTGTGTGCTCACTCTCTTCTGTCAGTTTCTTTGCGTTTCTTTTGTCTCAACTCATTCACTCACAATCATTTACAACTTCAGAGATCTGCAAGATGAAACAAACCATGAACATCAAGATCCATGAGAAGTCTTAGTTAGGACTTAATTAGATCTGAGTTCAAAGAAAATATCAAAAGGAAAGATTCTATTAAAGACACCCGGCCCCTTTGGAAGAACAAATCTAGGGTTTTTTTTCTAAACCGAAAAAACATTACCAAATTAAGAAAAGAGGATAAAGAAACAAATTAAGATCTGATTGAGAAGATAAGAAAAATCTCATTCAAAGAGTCTCACCATACTTTATGACTTTTGTCGCTTTCTTTATATCTCTCTCCTACATGCAAATGGAACAGATGTTTGGTGTGGTGAGGCATTTAATTTAATTGAGCACAACATTTTAACTCGTTGAGTTTCATCACACATGACTAAGAGTGGCACTCCAAAGAATTTTAAATATCAGAGTGAATAATAGAGTTCTAGTGATGCAGGTATAAAAGATTTGAAACAAGCCAACACCAACAAACCCTAAATAATTGCTAAATTATCGAAGAGCAAATTCTAAAGTAGTACTTATACGATAACTATCCAGAGAGAGTTTCGACGGTAATTAAAAGTTAATCTTTATCTATGGTGGACAAAAAAGTCACAAAAGACCAACTTTTATCCTAATAAGATTTAAATTATGTTTGAATATATTTCAACACACTTTAAAAAGTCTATGTAGAAAAAAACCCTAATTCCTTTTCTCTCAAGACAGCCGTCGAGCCAATCGTTTGCTTTTGCTCTTCTCTGGCTGGTCGCCGGTGGCTCTCTCAACACCGGGACCGGATCCGCTTCCGTTTTTTTTATTTATTTTTTTTCTCTTAGCTTAGGTTGGTGTTTCGAAGCTTATGTGCCTCGAGTTAGATTCGCCGAATATGTAGTTCAAAGTCTCTGCTGCTGGCGCTTGTTGGCTGCGCTTCTACGCTTGCGTGTGCCGTCGGTTCTGGATCCTCAACGTTCGCGGTGGTTGCTATACTTTTTCCGGTTAGCCTTTTCTTCTGCTCCTCCTTGCTGGTTCGTGCCTTTGCTCTCGGAAGTGCTCTGGTCGCCTTCTCTGCTTTCTTCTCAAGCGAGTCCTTGGCCCTGGTTTTGTGGTTAAGGTTGGGTTTTGTTTCTAGGTTTTTGTAGTGAAGGGCTTGTTCTTGTGTGGGTGTTAGTGTTGAGTTGTGTTGGGTTTGGCTCTTGGTTCTAGTTAGCTTTTGTTTTCACCTGCCCTTTTGTAGTTTGTGTTTTGTGTTTTTAGAAGCAACTTCTGGTTTTGCTCTCTTGTTGCTCTTTATGTGGCTCTTTGCTTCCCTGGCCTATTCTGGATCGGTCTTTCATCCATTCGGGATGAACCGGATAGGCGGCTGTGTGCTCAGCTTCCTCTGTTTGAGCTTTTGGTCAGGTTTAGTTCGAGACCTGATGGATTCTTGTCTTCTTTCCGGTCTTAAGTCGGTTCCTTTCGACATCTCCGACCTTGGCATCTTCAGAGGTCTTCTTTCTTCAGTAGAAGTCTCGTGTGTGCCTCCCCTGAAGTACAAGGGTTTAATCGTTAAAAGTCTATTGCATCGGATGTCGCCTCCTCGTGTGCATCCTAATGAGGACTTGCAGCAGTCTTTTCGTCGGGTGTAGCTTCGTCTTTGTGCATTGTTATAGCTTTCGTCTTTTGCTCGTGGAAGCTTAGTTCTTGTCTTGAGCTTCGTGTTTTAGCATTTCTCCAGTGTTGTCTTCTAAGTTTCATAAGGCTTTTGTTGTAGTTTTAAGTTTGGTTTCCCGTAAGGTCGGGCAATGTCTCCGGATATGTCGGGCAATGATTTTTGAGAATTTAGGCTTTTTAGCTAAATTATGTAGACTATATAAAACTTATGGTTTAATCAATTTCAATAGACGACAAAAAAAATCGACACAATTTAATTAACACTATCTCTTTGATATTTCTTTTATCACATTTATATTGGTAAAACTTAATCGATAAATAATTTTTATAAAACAAAAGAAATATTATGTGTAGTCAAAATTTGATATGAAAAATTATACAAATTTTTTAAAATCATTTAATTAATGTCATTCTCAAACATTTTGATTATTCAAAAAAAGATTATTGAACATCCAGTAATGTGGTTTCTTCTAGTTTTAGTTATTAATTAAAATTCTACTAGGTTACAGCTAGAGTTTTGTCTGTGATAATTTTCATATATATTGCCATTGCACATGCCTAAATGATTAGGTGATGGAACTTTCGAGTGCTCTCGACTACCATTGTTCTACATGAATAAGGTGTTTTATGTATGGATTTTTATCTTAACATTTTTGTGTGGATTATATATACATTAGAAAGTAGTGCTTTTGGTAGATTTCGTGAGGATCAGAATCCAAAATATAAGAGGATCTACTTCACATCAAAGTTTGAAAGAAGTGTAGTATAAAGGAACAAAACCCAAATTGTTGTTGTGTATAATATTAGATTATTATATTATTATAAGTTTGTGATTAAAAGAGAAAGATTCTCTTGTGTTCTTCTTTTACGTGAGAGAGAAAGATAAGTAAGGTAAAGTGCTGTGTATTATTTTGTGTCATCTTACATCTATTTATAATGGATTAAGGCTCTAAATGGTAACAGCGGATCAAGCGATGCGGGACATAGTGCGGTGTGGTTCAACTGCGGTTTGCGGGACAAGTGCGGTTCATATAATATAATAGTGCGGGATGATGTATGAATGGCAACAAAAAAGCGGTACAACATGATTAAAAAATAAAATAAAACATATTAACATAATTTACAAAATAAAATATATAATTACGAAATTAACAAGACTATTTAATAATTTTCAAATTTTCTTAAAATATTATTTTAAAAAATTATGTCTTAAAACCAAATAAATTTATAAAAGAATAATTTTAAAATATGTACCTATATTTAAAATATAAAGACGTGTTTATATATGTAAATATAAGATATTGTATACGTAAGATAATATGCAAATATAATTGATGATAATTACTAAAGTAGTATAATATACATATATATGTAATATATGCATGTATATATGAAAAACGCATGGAATATGACGTATTTGCGGTTTTATTATATTAGTGAACAAACAAAAAAAAAAAATTCTTCAAGTGCGTTTTTTTTAAATACGTCCCGCTTATTTTAACACAAGCTGAATGGATTACACATAGTAATTACCCCCCACACTCCGTAAAAACGCGTTACCCATTCAAGCACTAAGCTTCTCTATATGTGGGAGGCATGTGTCTCACATACAAGCTTTTAAGATGATGATGATAATTAAACAATATTATAATAATCCCCCTTAATTATCCATCTATTACTTAGAGATTGTGTTCTGCCTCGCTAAAAACTTAATCATAGTAAAACCTAGTGGGATAAAAACTATGACTAGGGAAAAAGAGTACAGTGCCACAATCTCCCCATGGAAATGACGGATATAATTTTCTCTTCATAGATCACGTAGGTGAAGGTCTGTTGGGTTGTCGCTTGAGCGGATATACTGGATGTTAACTTCCTCGTTTTTCTCGAGTTCTTTGGTGTAAGAGAAAAATCTTGGAGGAATGTGTTTTTTCATGTCGCTCTTGATATATCCTTCTTTGAGTTGGGCGACACAAGCAGCATTGTCTTCGAGCAATATCGTTGGCTCTTTGTTGACTACTATGCCTCTTGCTTCTTGTATATGCTGAGTCAGGGATCTGAGCCAAACACATTCTCTACATGCTTTGTGAAGAGCAATTGTTTCTGCATAATTTGAAGAGGTGGCGACCAAAGTCTGTTTTTGGGAGAGCCACAAGATTGCAGTTCCACCGAATGTAAAAACATATCTGGTTTCCAATCGAGCCTTACGAGGGTCGGATAAATAACATGATATGCAAAACCGACTATACCAAACACATATTTTCTACATAAAATAGTCCTAAATCAACTGTACCTTGAAGATAACGAAATATGTGCTTTATCCCGTTCCAATGTCTGCGCGTAGGTGACGAATTGTATCTTGCAAGCAGATTAGTAGCAAATACTATATCTGGTCTAGTGCAATTTGCAAGATACATCAGCCCACCAATAGCGCTCATGTATGGTACTTCAGGACCTAACAGTTCCTCGTCATCTTCGCGAGGTTTAAATGGATCCTTGATAATTTCAAGGGATCTATTAACCATTGGACTACTAAAAGGACTCGCTTTATCAATACTAAAGCGTTTTAACACTCTTTTAGTGTAATTTGATTGATGCACAAAGATTTCTTCTTGGAGGTGCTCTATTTGGAGACCTAGACAAAACTTTGTCTTTCCAAAATCTTTCATTTCAAACTCTTCTTTCATGTGAGTTCTTGCATCATTAATTTCTTTTTAAGTTCTAATTATGTTCAAGTCATCAACATATACAACTATGATCACAAATCCATTTTAGGATTTCTTAATAAATACGCAAGGGCATATCGCATTGTTGACATATCCCTTTTTAAAAAGATATTCACTTAAGCGATTATACCACATATGCCCGGATTGTTTTAATCCGTAAAGTGATCGTTGTAATTTGACTGAACATATTTCTTTAGATCTTTTAGTGATATTTGATCCTTCTGGGATCTTAAATCCTTCAATAATTTTCATATAAATATCACTATCAAGCGATCCATATAGATATGCAGTCACTACATCCATCATGTACATTTCTAAATTCATAGGAGCTGCAAGGATCATTAAGTACTTGAATCTGATTGCATCCATTACCAATGAATATGTTTCTTCATAATCTATTCCTGGTCTTTGAGAAAAACCTTAAGCCACAAGTCGTGCTTTATATCTTGTGACCTCATTTTTCTCATTTCTTTTTCGCATGAAGACCCATCTACATCCGACAAGCATTACACATTCATGTGTAATGACAATAGGTCCAAAGACATCTCGTTTATTTAGGGAGAATAATTCAGTTCTCATGGCTATTTTCTATTTCTCCCAATCAGGTCTTTCTTGGCATTCTGATACGGATGTAGGGTTTGAATCATCATTTTCATGATCCATGTCTTTAGAAATAGAAAAGGAGAATGTTCCATTAATATCTTCTATCTTTTGTCTAGTCTATAATTTTTTACTATGGACATAGTTAATGAAAATCTCATACTTTTCTATATTAGGTTCATCTTCTTGACGAATCTCTTTATATGGTTCTTCTTGAACCTTTTCATTTATGTCCTCTAGACATTTTTCGTTATTTGGTTTTTCTAGAACCATTTCATTTTGTTCTCCCATTTTCTTTTTCTTTTTGGGGTTTTTATCTTTAGAGCCCAATGACCTCCCCCCCCCTCTTTAACTGAACCTTAGGTTCATTTGCTTTGTTCCCATCAGTTTGTCTATCTGGAACATTAACTCTTGATGGGATATTAGCAGCGGGTATATATGATATTCGTCACTCTATTTATATCTGTGAACGCATATGGTAATTCATTTGCCAAATTTTGAAGATGTACAAATTTTTGTACTTCCATTTTGCGTTGTTTAGTAGGGGGATCAAGATATGCTAAAGATGATGTAAACCATGTAATTTCTTTTAGCTCTTGTTTAATTCCTCCCCTTAACGCTGAAAATTCATCTTCATTAAAATGGCAATCGGCAAAACGTGCCGTAAACATATCACCAGTTTGTGGTTCAAGGTATCTAATTATACTCGGTGACGTATACCCAATATATATTCTGAATATCCGTCGTGGCCCCATTTTGTTCTTTGTGGTGGGGGTATCGGTACATAAACCGCACAACCAAATACTCGGAGATGGGATACATCTGGCCTTTGCCCATATGTTAATTGAAATGGGGAATATTCATGATATGCGCTTGGTCTTAATTGGACCAAAACCGTTGCATGCAATATAGCATGTCCCCATATTGAAATTGGGAGTTTTGTTCTCATAATTAACGGTCTTGCAATAAGTTGCAACCGTTTAATTAATGACTCGGCCATGCCATTTTGCGTATGGACATGGGGAACCGAATGTTCATCATCGATTCTCATTGACATGCAATAGTCATTAAAAGCTTGTGAAGTGAATTCACCAACGTTATAAAACCTTACTTTATTTATAGTATAATCAGGATATTGCGATTTTAACATGATTATTTGGGTAATGAATTTTGCGAAAACCATATTTTGTGTTGTCAGCAGACACACACGTGACCATCTACTAGATGCATCAATTAATACCATAAAGTATCTAAATGTCCCGCATTATGGATGAATAGGTCCACATATATCACCATGTATTCTTTCTAAGAATAAAGGAGATTCATTCCCAACTTTGGCTCGTGAAGAACAAGTTATGAGTTTTCCTTGAGAACATGCAATACATGAAAACTCATTTGATTGGTAAATCTTCTGGTTTCTCAATGGGTGACCATTGGAATTTTGCACAATTCTTCTCATCANAACAATTCTTCTCATCATAACTAAAACTGGATGGCCAAATCTTTCATGCCATACCTTAAATGTACTAGTAAACTTTGAGTGTACTGTAACATAGGATTCAGTTGTATACATTTTTGTGCAATATAATCCAGAAGATAACATTTGTAAATGTTCCAATCTTTCTTTATTTTCTGAAGTAATGCAAAGGTATTCAATGCCATTTTTATTCATAGTCTCTATGTGATATCCATTTACGCGGATATCTCTGAANTATTTACGCAGATATCTCTGAAACTCAGTAAGTTTCTATGAGACTTAGGGGAATATAACGCATTCGTTATTTCAAATTTTGTTCCCCTTGGCAATGAAAAATTAGCTCTTCCAGAACCTATGATTATCTTTGCACTACCAGATAAGGTATTCACGCTTCCAGCGGAATATTTTATATTGAGACTGGAGAAATACTTTTTATCTTTAAGTATAGTGTGCGTTGTTGCACTATCTGCCAGACATATATCTCCATCATTTGTCTCAATCTTTGACATTGTCTGACATTAAAGTATAAAATATGCATTAATTAAGCAAAAGATTATATTTTATAAAACTATATTTATATTACAAGGAGAAAACTAGCTTAAGTTTTAAGTAAAATACAAAAGATGCATATTATACAAACTACAAAATAAAATGTTCTTTTATATCGATTTCTAATCGCTCGAATTTCTGTTAGAACCCTCGGTATCAACAAGAAAGTCAGCGATATCCAGATGGGTATCGTCATTTAGGCCATGAAAGGAAGGCTAAGCCCCATCAGACATGAGATTTGTTTCAACACCCTTGTTTTAGCTTTTTGTGATGCTTGATACAGATCGGTTAAATGTTTTGCCGTACGGCAAGTTTGGGACCAATGTCCTTTTATGCCGCATCTGTAACAAACGTTTTCACCTCGCTTTTTCACAACGCGACCAACATCATTAATCTGAGTGTTTTTGTTGGTTCTTTATGCGTTAGAATTATTTGGATGGAAACTACTTCTTTTTCCTCGTCCACGACCGTTTCCATGACCGCGACCACGACCTCTGCCCCGTCCTCGTCCATAATAATTATTATTGCTGGATAAAGAAACATTCACTTTTGAAAGTGGAGCTGATCCAGTTGGACGAGTTTGATGATTTAACATTACAAGTTGATTTTTTTGCTCAGCAACTTGCAAAACTTCCATCAGGTCAGAATATCGAGTAAATTTATTTGCTCGATACTGTTCCTGAAAAAGGACATTATTAGGATGAAATGTCTGGAATGTTTTCTCGATTAAATCATAATCGGAAAAATTCTCACCAGATAATACCATCTTCGATGTGATTCCGAACAAAGCGGAATTATAGTCATTTACACATCGATAGTCTTGAAACCGCAGATTTAGCCATTCATGTTTGACTTTTGGTAAGATCACATACTTTTGGTGATCAAACCTATCTTTTAAAGAGATCCAGAGATCTGCGGGATTTTCTTTTTGATTTATTCATCGTTAAAACCATCATGGAGGTGGTGACGTAAAAATATCATGGCCTTAGCCTTATCCTCATCGGTCGTCATTTCTGATGGATCGATAGTTTTTAATAGCTTGTTGGCTTTTAGATACATTTTTGTATTAATGCCTAGGTCATATAATTCTTTCCGACAACATCCAGAGCCGCGATATCGAGCTTTGTCAAATTTGACATGATAACTATAAAATAATTTTTAAAACGTAAATTAATGTATATGTATGTTTCTTTTAATAAAGAAACTTATAGAATATTAAATTCTTAATTTAAAAGCATAAATTAAATGCATAATTTAAATGTATAAATTAAAAGCATAATTCAAATGCATAATTTAAAGATAGAATTTAAAAGCATAATTGAGAGACATAATTTAAAAATATCATTTGGGGTATGTACCACCACATGATTGTGTATGAGGCATTGTCATCCATAGGATCGAAGTGTATAGCCTTTCAATTGATCCAAAGATATATCATTTATTTTTTATGATCTAGAAAGCATCGCCTTTCAACAAATCTAAGATATATCTTTTGTTTTATGATCGAGGGGCATAGCCCCTATAATTATCAATGGAACATAACCCAAAAATTTTATGATCAGGGGCAGCGCCCCTATAATGATCAAAGAAACATAGCCCGATTTATTTTATGATAGAGGGGCATAGCCCCTATAGTGATCAAGAGGACATAGCCCACAAATTTTTATGATCTGGGGCAACGCCCTTATAATGAGCAAAGGGACATCGCCCGGTTTATTTTATGACCGAGAAACATAACCTCTATAACGATCAAAGGGACTTAGCCTGAGAGGAAGGCGAAATCCTTCCACTTTTAAAATTATAACGAAACCGGGTTTTGGATTTTTGATCGAGTGTAGAAACGTTCATGCTGATAACGTATTGTGTATAATATAATATTATTATATTATTATAAGTTTGTGATTAAAAGAGAGAGAGAGAGGTTCTCTTGTGTTCTTCTTTTACGTGAGAGAGAAAGAGAAGTGAAATGAAGTGGTGTGTATTATTTTGTGTCATCTTATATCTATTTATAGTGGGTTAAGCTTCTCTATACGTGGGAGACATGCGTCTCACATACAAGCTTTTAAGATGACGAGGATAATTAAAAAATATTATAATACAATTCTATTTCTCTAAAAAGAAGCACTTTTGATAAACAGTTTTAGAACTAATTAATTAAGACAATTGTATTTGTCTCAAATGAATCTTATTGACATCTATCACCCCCATTTGATAGCCTACTAGGAAATAGAGGATCCCAAGCGCAAGAATTACGAGTAGTCTTTAGGGGTACATCGGAAACCGAAAGTCAAAAAATGTCACTAACTTTCAACGAAGCAGATATTCCAACTTTAAATCATAATTCCATCAAATATTTAGTGTAGCACCTGAGATCGATCGCATGACTGAGTAAAAAATTAAAAAACGTCATTCACAACACGAATAACAAGAACATGAGTGAAAAATGCAATAAAAGTCAAGGTGCCAATCTACGAAGGAAATATTGGTCCAAGGGTTTACTTATTGCTATGTGGAGAGCCTATTTCAAAGAAAAATGATATAGGTTATTGTCACATGTTTGTAGAAAATTTCAGAGGATGAGCCATGAGCTAAATTTCACGATTGGAAGGAAATTCCATGTAGCTTCAATCAACTCTCTACCATCTTTGTGAAGCACTACTCCATGTTCGTCGAGCATAGAGTTTCAGATGTCGACTTATAGACTCTCTCTTAATCGCCCAATAAACCGTTGAGAGAGTTTATGAGGAGATTCAAAAACTAGCATGTCCAAAGTAGTGGCTATGGATGAGATTGCGATAGTATCCCTTAATAATGCAATATGATATGAGCCCCATTTTAGTGATGATCTGATGCTCAACAAACCTTAAACTATTTGAGAAACCTTACATCAAGCAACATGTTTCATAGAGGTAAAATAAAATATGCAATCAATTGTAAGGAAATTTTATTGGTATCTTCAACCAACTCTCTACCATCTTTGTGAAGCACTAATCCATGTTCGTCGAGCGTGAAGCTTCAGATGTCAACCTATAGACTTTGTCTTAATCGCCCGATAAATTGTTGAGAGAGTTTATGTGGAGATTCAAAAGCTAACATGTCCAAAGTAGTGGCTAGGGACGAGGTTCCAATAGTATCCCTCAAAAATGCAATATGGTATGAGCCCCATTTTAGTGATGATATGATGCTCAACAAACCCTCAACCATTGGAGAAATCTTACATCAAGAAACATGTTTCATAGAGGTAAAATAAGAAAATGCAATCATAAGGAGGAAACATACCGCAACAAAACAAACAAAAAATACCACCCCAAAAGAGAAGGATGAGCACCATAATGAAGAACCAAAGAGACATCAACCTAAAAATTAGTCTTGGACCAAAAAACATGACTAGTACTGGAAGTTCCAAACCTATATGACCGAGAAAATTAAGCTCGTGGGGAAAAATTGGAATCAGAATGATGAAGCTCAGAGTAATCAACCTTTTGGCGACTATCATAAGTGCAAAAGACATTGGACATGACACTACCAAACTCTCTTAAGACCACTTTCTTATAAGTACAAGTTCCAGAAGCTATAATGTATCTTGCTTGAGATTGAAAGCAAGACTAGCATGACGAACTGATTAATCTCGAAGTGTTGCATTCTCATATGGGATAGTGTATAAAGCGTGCTCTCAAGGTCGGTTCTGAAGCCAAACAAAGCAAGCACCAGCTTGCAGTTCATTTTATATTTTTAAATTTTTACTTTAAGAACCGGCCTATTTTCAAAATTTTATTATAAGAATTGATCCATATTTTTCATTTTATATTGCGGCCTTTAAAATTTCAGGACCGACTCTGCGTGGTCTAAATCAACAATTTGACATATTACCAAGTTCTAAAGATGAATTAGTAGGGGCCAAAGTGCAAAGAAAAAGTGTGAGTTATTTTAGGTTATCATCATAATGGAACTATAATGGAATTAGAATATAAAAAAATAGAATTCTCTAAGAGATCCAGCTTGGGAGATTATCCTATTTGTCTGAGCTTCACTAGATCAATCATCAAACTCGGACTATCTTGCATTAGGTTTTATCCTCTTGTGGCCAATAAAACTTGGTGTTTACAAGTGATTTTAGTTTTGGATCGTGATGGTTCTCTCTTTTTAATGTTTAGGCCTTTCTTGATTAAGATCTTCAGTTAATCGATTTAAATATCAGTTTATATGGTGATATTTTGGTTAGTCCATCTGGTTGGTGGTTAGATTTTTGGATATGCTTAGACTTTTTCTCTTCTCCCGGTTTTATCTATGTCCCTCTGTTTTTATTGTTATGTTTCTTATGTGGTTCGGACATCTACTTTAACAGTTATTAAGGGTTTTTCCGCGCCACGCGCATTTAGTTTTGATTTATATATTTTTAATATGTTTTATATTATTTTTGTTCTAATTCTTAGATCTTAGAAGTTATAATTAATGATTTTTTTAGACTGATGGTTATTTTAAAAGATTATTATAATAACAAATTATAATGGTAACTCATTGGATATTTATTAATTTTTTAAAAAAGTAAATAATTTCATTATGTTGTGATATTTTTAAATTGTTAACCAACTGGATCGGCGTTACCATAACATTACTTATGTCAATGGTTAATGATGAAGTTTTGATGTAAATTTTGTAGGAAGTCTCTGCAATGAAAGCATTTTTTGAATTGTTCAACCAATGTTCTTTTAAGTCTTCAACACCCTAGAGAAGGTAAAGTTGTTATTCCATAGACCTCTTATCTAATAGATGCTTTGCAAAATTCTTATAACAAGGTATCCTCATTTCCTCAACTTGAATTAACTTAATTTAACTTGTTGGCTAGGGAGTTCTCATGTGAGCAGGTTCTCGAGGTACTGAGAGATGAATTATCCACGTGAACTTAACGTGAATTTTTCGAGATTGTACAGAGCCATCACTTCTTCCAGCTTCTCTGCTATACTTTGATATAAATAATCAGTTGAGTTGTATACAATTATGTACTTTTGTTTCTTTAGTGAGACTTCGAAATTGTTTATATATAATTTATAGATTTTTTTCACTTTAAATTTTTGTAATCCAAAAAAAAAAAAATACATGACAAGGTGAAATACAAAGACTTAGCCAAAAACTCGCAAAAATACACAATTTCTCCAAAGCCACAAATGAATACATTAACACTAACAAAAGAAAGGCACATAGAAATTCTAGTCTAAATAGGAAGCAAAGATGTTAAACAAAGCCACATGACTCATTAATACTAACAAGAGAGGCCCACAATATTTTTTTTATTTTACAAATTTAAGCATGACTTTATTATCTTCTTTCACAATACCCATGAAAATTAGGATCCACATTTTTTTTTCTTTTTAGTGTTTCAACATTATTTAATTTCAACTTTTTATCTTCTCAATTTTTTTTTTTTAAATTACAATTTTGTTTTTAAGGGAAATTTATACAAAAAAAACTTTTTAGGGCTTCATTAATATTTCTCTTTTGTCGTTCAGCAACAACTCTTCATCTTCTATGTAAAAATAAAAATCTTACTGAACTTCATCTTCTCTATATATAAAAAAAATCTTACTGAACATTGGCCTGATCTTATAGTTTTTTCTCTGTTTCAAGAATTTCTTCTCATACTAGTAAGTTTTTTGTGTTTATTGCTTCTATGTATATGTTTTGTTTTCCAGTTCTAAATGTTTTTACAAATTATGTAATCTTGATCTCTTATGGATCTGTCGATCATATATACTAGATTATTATAATGTGTAATTGTGTATATATAATCTATCATGAAAAAGCTTTGAAACTCTATTGGTTTGTAAACGTTTTGGCTAGCCAAAAAAACTTTTAAATGTTATGTTCTTATTTTCTTTGTAAATGTTCTTTCTTTGTAAACCTAATACGTTATTTGATAGTATAAGTTTTGAAGTAGATTACAACTCAATTTTTTGTTTTATTCATTTTCAGGTTTATTTTTTAGAAGTCTGTTTCTGTTTCTACTTCCTAAATTCAGGTGATTTTTTTTCTTACTTGATTGGTTTAAGTTACGACTAGAACATATTTATCAGGTTTTCAAAAAAGAATACAAAAAGAAGTATAATTTTTTATTTAAATCACGAAAAGGTGATTTGGATAAATTTGTGACTAAAGTTGGTGTTAGTGGTACATCTCAATCGAACGATCATGTTGATGATGACATTAGCCACTTGAGTGAGCATGATAATGTGTTAGATGCATCGAATGATGAAAGTTTAAATGTTCAAGAGCAACCTAATTTTTTTATCGATATTAATAATCCTAGATATTAGGATAACCTTGAGAACCAAATTAGAGATCTATTAATTGGAAAAGGACCTAAAAGAGAAATGAATCTTGTGTTTTCTTTGAATAAACTCTCTAGACGTTTCTCGTATGATTATTATTCTATGAAGTTGAGTAATGGAGAAACTAGAGATAGAACTTGGCTTGTTTACTCGAAATATTTAGACAAATGTTATTGTTTTTGTTGCAAATTATATAAATCAGATGGTTTTTCAAGTTCTTTGGCTAATGATGGATTGAGTGATTGAAAGCATCTTAGTGAAAAGCTTAAAAAGTAGAGGTAAGTGCGTATATATGACTAACATAAAAACTTGGAATGAGTTGAAAGTTAGGTTGAAAAATAGTCTAACAAATGATAAAGAACTACAAAAAGAAATTTCAAAAGAAAAATAGCACTGGAGACTAATTTTAATTAGTATAATTGTTGTTGTGAAATTTCTTGCTAAACGAAAATTAGCATTTCGTAGAAAAATGAAAAACTTTATCACGATGGCAATGGTAATTTCTTAGGCTCTATTGAAATGATTGCAAAATTTGATTTCATAATCCAAGATCATATTAGGCGCATTGAAAGCCATGAAATTCATCATCATTATCTTGGCCATAATATTCAGAATGAATTTATATCGCTTTTAGCTCACAATGTTCAACTTTCAATTGTAAAAATTATTAAAGAGGCAAAATATTTTCCGTGATTCTTGATTGTACACCGGATATAAGCCATCAAGAGAAAATGACTCTAATAGTATGTTGTGTGAATATATTAAACCAAAAAGTAAGAGTAGGAGAATTTTTTTTAGTTTCTAAACGTAGATGATACTTAGATTAAGACTTTTTGAAAAATTGCTAGATATTTTAAAGTGTCTTAATCTTGATGTTGATAATGTGAGGAGCAAAGTTATGATAATGATTCTAATATAAAGGAAAACATCAAGGTGTCCAAAAGCATTTTCTTAATATAAATCTAAAAGCATTATATATTCCATGTGATTTTCATAGTCTTAACCTTGTGGTTAGTGATACGGCTCATTCATGTGTGAAAGCTATTTCTTTCTTTGAATTTTTGTAACTCATATATGCATTATTTTAACAGTATTGTTGACGATGATGGTGGCTGGTGGTGATGTAACAGATCCATCAATGTAATCAGCGAGATCATATCCACAGAGAAGAGCTAGAACTTGAAAACTCCATATTATGTAGTTGGTGGAGTCAACTTTTTGTCACGTTGGACATGTTGACATTGAGAAGAGATGTTGTGGTTTCAACAGTTTCAACATTACGAGCAGCCATATTGAAAGAGATGGAAGAGAAGAAAATAACGTTAAAGAGACGAATGATGGCTTGAGAAAAAGAGAAAATATGTTAAATAACCTGCTCTGATTTTCTTGGCTACTAAATGTAACACCAATAATAAGCAGAGTCCCTCCAAGAACTGTATACATTGTTGTCATATGTTGTATTGTCGCTTTCTGAGGTGCTCTCTTTGGTTGGACACAAAAAAACACAATATGTTTAGAGTCTCTTCTGTTATTGTTGTATGATGCTTATTGCTTTGTATGGGAATCCAATCTGAAGCTTTTGAGGTTCTTGTTTCTTTTGTTATTGTTGTATGTATTTACCTCAAGAACTCTAACACGGAGTTTTAGATCGCCTGAATCATGTTGTTTCATGAACTCTTCAATTCACTGCACTCTATATGGCATGGAAAAATTCGAAGACCTTGCTTGTATAGGTTTTTAAATTTGTGTTTAATTCAAACAAAACACGAAAAAGAAAATATTTTATAAATGAAATAAGAGATTTGTCGTAACAGCATTGTTGACGGTGATGTGATGGTGGCTGGTGGTGATTAACAGATCCATCAATGTAACTAGGAAGAGTTTATGCCAATGCTCTGCTTGCTCAAAAGTGAAAAATACCAAAACTGATATATCATTTTGTTTATCTTCAATTACCAATGCATTTCTATTTTTTCAGATTTTCCACAAAATCCATGAAATCGATGCCCGTATTTTTTTGTGGATACCTGTCTCATTAATTAAATGGATTAAGGTTTGCAAATTGTGAGTGAGTGAGTTTGTGAAACCTTGAGTGGTACCCGAAATATCAGCCAACTGCCAAATCTTTGAGGCAAAGATGCATTCAAACAACACATGATTCACAATTTCATACCCTCCACCGCAGAGTTTGCAACGAGAATCTATACTTGTAACCCATGAACATGTAGACAATCAGCTACTGTCAATGCCCCTGAAAAAACCCTCCACATAAACATTTTGATTTTTTGTTCCGTTCTAACTTCCATATCATTGATTTCAAAAAACTATCTCCCTCAAATTTTTTTAGTGCTTGGCAGCCAAAATTAGTTAAGAAATCAACATTACGGTGCTGTTGTATAGTATAAAATATAACCATTTTAGTTTTCCAAGATGAAAATAACGTTAAAGAGACGAATGATGGCTTGAAAAAAAGAGAAAATATGTTAAATAACCTGCTCTGATTTTCTTGGCTACAAAATGTAACACCAATATTAAGCAGAGTCCCTCCAAGAACTGTATACATTGTTGCCATATGTTGTATTGTCGCTTTCCGAGGTGCTCTCTTTGGCTGAAAACAAAAAAACACAATATGTTTAGAGTCTCTTCTGTTATTGTTGTATGATGCTCATTGCTTTGTATGGGAATCCAATCTGAAGCTTTTGAGGTTCTTGTTTCTTTTGTTATTGTTGTATATATTTACCTCAAGAACTCTAACACAAAGTTTTAGATCGCCTGAATCATGTTGTTTCATGAACTCTTCAATTCACTGCACTCTATATGGCATGGAAAAATTTGAAGACCTTGCTTGTATAGGTTTTTAAATTTGTGTTTAATACAAACACGAAAAAGAAAATATTTTATAACTGAAATAAGAGATTTGTCGTAACAACATTGTTGACAGTGATGTGATGGTGGCTGGTGGTGATTAACAGATCCATCAATGTAACCAACAAGATCATATCCGTAGAGAAGAGCCAGAACTTGACGACTCCACATTATGTAGTTGGTGAAGTCAAGTTTTGTCACGTTGGACATGTTGACATTAAAAAGAGATGTTATGGTTTCAACAGTTTCAGCATTAGGAGCAGCCATATTGAAAAAGATGGAAGAGAAGAAAATCACATTAAAGAGACGAATAATGGCTGGGAGAAAAAGAGAAAATAGGTTAACTAACCTGCTCTGATTTCCTTGGCTACTAAATGTAACACCAATATTAAGCAGAGTTCTTCCAAGAACTGTATACATTGTTGCCATCTGCAGTATTGTTACTTTTCAAGCTGCTCTCTTTGGCTGAACACAACAAATACAATATGTTTAGAGTCTCTTCTATTATTGATGTATGATGCCCATTGCTTTGTATGGGAATCCAATATGAACCTTTTGAGGTTATTGTCTCTTTTGTTATTGTTGTATGTATTTACCTCAAGAACTCTAACACGGAGTTTCAGATCGCCTGAATCATGTTGTTTCATGAACTCTTCTATTCACTGCACTTGGTATGGCATGGAAAGAGTCGAAGACCTTGATTGTATAGGGTTTTAAAGTTGTGTTTAATACAAACATGAAAAAGAAAAGATTATAAAAACGAAATAAGAGCAAAAACATTTCATCATCAGCTTGCTTCCTAATCTGTTGAACAATTTGAGTTCGTTGAGTGTTGTCTTTGTTTTAAATCCAGAAGTTCTTGTTTTTAACCAATGTTCATGAGCATTCATACAATGATAAAAATTACTAAAGTTTTGAGTGGAGGAAAGAGGTAAGAATCTGCGTATATGGAGTTGCAACCTTCACGAAGGGAAAATTTGGAGCAAGGATGTAACCAATACCTGAAAACCATAGAGCATAAGTGGTAAAAATTTTCGACAAAAAGAAGAGACGGGATAGATACCCTCGAGTTTGGAGAATGCACGAATGAAAAAGGTGAAAGTTGATGGAAACCGGAAAGGTTGATCTGGGATATTGCAAGCATATCTTGTCCATGAAATGAGGAACTTTTAACTTTAAGAACCATATAGAAAGAGGCTCAGCTTCTTTTGTTGGCTGGTACAGTTTTGATCGATACCTCTCCAATAGCTACCAAAGTCTGTTGTTGATCCGGTGATTGACTTAACAAATTGTCCTTACCTACCAAAAACACGAAAAAGTTGCAGTGAGATTAATTACATATGTAAACTACACATAAAGACTATAATGTAACCGATTACAACAAAGTGTTTATAAAGATGATCCACCAAATGAAGTAACGGGCAGAGAATCTAAAAAAAAAATCTCTTATCATCACCAACAACATCATTAGTAGAATTTTCAACATGCTTCATAAGATTGACACCATCGTTCTTAACTTTATCGTTGAACTTAATGCTTTTGGCAATAGTAACACCATCTTCTGTCACTTTAGGAGGACCCCAACTTTTCTCAATCACAACATTACGGCCCTTCAAAATTTGTATCACACCGACATTTTAGATCAAAGACTAATATCAAACCTGATTCATCAAAAAGTCGATAATATTAGATTTCACAATTTCAAACCATTAAGAAGCATAAATAAAATTTTCATAAATCTTAGAACATGGAAACAAAAGAACGTAATGATATAAAGGACATGAGGAGATTAAAAAATCGTAATTAGTTGCAGAGATAATATGATTACCAACAAGAGAGCAAAAAATCTGTAGAGAGGGATATCGATCGAATCATCCATTAACCTGAATTGGAGAAGAGGTCGGTTGGAGATTATCTTGAGCGCATCTATCTTGATCAATATAAAAAAGATGAAAAATGGATCTCTTTGAAGTCCAGAAAGGACTAAGCGTTTCAGCTTCCAAGGGGAAACAATTTTCCATATATTTAAAATGCAGATCTTTTTAAATTTATTGCGTATAAAAGGTATTGAGGTTAAGCTTACGTGGCCACAAATTATAAAGTTTGAGAAGGGTGATGTGACTAGGCTAGAGGCCTCCAAATCTTCCTTTTATATATTAGAATGGTTAAGAATATTCTAGTTGAAGGTGAGTCACTTGGTCGCTTTTGTTTATTAGTTTCTCTTTTGGAAGTCAAAGACAACATCTTTTGTCATTAATCCGGTTTTAGTTTGAATATGATCATAGAGTATCAATTCCTTCAATTATTGGTAGAGTTGCTTTGGATTTATTTTGTGAGATAACATTGGAATCCATATTAAGAAGATTTGTTAAATGTTTGTAGACTGATTCTCTTTTACCACATCTTGACGTTTTATAGTTTTTAGAGGTTTGTCGAGTTGTGTATGTAGTTCAATCAATTTAGTTTTAATATTTATTATTTTATTCTTTTGAATTCGGTATGTTTATTTTTTAATTTTGTTTTCAATTTTTTTAGAAGATTTAAACATTTTCATCGATTTAGTTTCAGCATTACGGTTCAATTACCGACGTTATATTTTTCACCGTATTTCATCATATGTTAAAAAAAAAGAGTGATGTATTTTAATTTTATGTTTCATTGTCTCATAACTCAACCTATAGGAACGGGCTGAACAAAAAAACGTATAATTTAGGTTGGGACTGCCTTTTTTGCAACATACTGCACCATTCATAACGTGCCATCTAATAAAAAGTACACGTGTTCGATTATCATTTGCTACCTGAACGTAAGCCTGCGTAGCAACATAAACTGGAAAGTCGATGAACTAAAGTAAACGAGACGACGGAAGTTATCAGATTTTGGATATCATCAACTGTCTTGGGCGAAATCTCAATTGATCTTTCACGGTGGCGTCAACGTCCGGGCAACAACAATCTCTCTCGAGAAGGAAGCCAACATCATTGTCTCCTCCTTCCTCAGCTTCGGCTGTGCGAGTCCCTGCGGTGAGGAAAGCGAGCCCGGATTATCCCTTTTGGCAGCAGAATTGGTTTATCGGTCTGCTCTTCGTCATGGCTTTGGGATTCTTCTGTCTCGCTCTCTTCCTTTACCTAAGCCTCGATCCGGATTCCGGTTACACGGCTGCCTCCGCCGCATCTGAGAAAGAAGGTGTCGAGGTGTGTGTCAATTGCATTGCTTTTTTAAATCCCTAATCCTTTTGGATTGCCACGAACGTTGATTTCTTAAAATTCGTGCATTAATTCTTGTTTTAGTTTCGAATTGGGTTTGATCAACTTCTTAGATATGGAATATCTCTTAACTATGTTTCGCTCACTAATATGTCAGATTACTTATGGTAGTGCGATTAAACTGATGCACGAGAAAACTAAGTTTCGACTGCATTCTCACGATGTGCCGTATGGATCCGGCAGTGGTCAACAATCAGTCACTGGGTTTCCAGGCGTTGTTGATTCCAACAGCTATTGGGTATTTTCTTCTTCGAATTGCCTGACATTGTTTTGATCTTGCTTTCATTAGTATCATGTTATAATCAAATTGGAGTTAACTGAAACAAAACATCAAACCATCAGTTATTATCGTGAAGATTAAATTGTCAAGATATTGAACTCACTGTTGTTCATCTAGTAACACTTTTACTTCCGACTTGCCATCTAGACTGTGAATTTTGTTTTATAATCAGAGATATTTTCCTGAAACAAAAGAACTCTTCTTTTCACACTTAAAATTCTACGTTGATTGGCTTTTCTATAAAAACGTAGTTTTTAGCAACCCATCTGTTAATATGAAGCTATGTTGGTGTTTCTTACTCTACCAAGTGTTTTTAGCGAGTTGTGCATTTATTTTGTAACAGTCTAACAGAGTTACTTTTCCTTGGTAACAGATTGTAAAACCTGTATCTGGGACATCAGCTAAGCAAGGTGATGCTGTAAAGTGTGGAGCAACCATTAGATTGCAGCACATGAAGACCAGAAAATGGCTCCACAGCCACCTCCATGCATCCCCTATATCAGGGAACTTAGAGGTCAGCATAGTCTTCCACATAACTACATCTTTTTCCGTCTCCTGATCCACTAAGCTTCTATCTGGAGTTTTAAACAATTACACTCGAGAGACTTCTAGTAGCAGAAGGATTTGCTATATGTGAATTGTGATGTACTTTGCCTGATTCAATTGGCATTTACATTGTCCCTATTGCTGACCTATTTTCTTGGTGCAGGTTAGTTGCTTTGGAGATGATTCCAATTCCGATACAGGGGATCACTGGAAGTAAGAGTTCCAACAGCATTTTATATTAGACTTAGTGTGTCCACATCCACTCAAAGAACTCATGGACCTTACAATTTGTATATAGGCTTATAATTGAAGGGAGCGGGAAGACATGGAAACAAGACCAAAGAGTCCGGCTTCAACACATCGACACTAGTGGTTACCTACATAGCCATGACAAGAAGTACCAACGTATAGCCGGTGGTCAGCAAGAGGTAACGAATATGATCATAATATCTCATTCTTCTACTTAAGTCTTCAAATATTATTGCTATGTCTTGGGTTTTCAACATGATTTAAAGCATAAGATTCTGTTTTTTGTGTGTATATCAGGTCTGTGGAATCCGGGAGAAGCGGGCAGATAACGTTTGGTTGGCAGCAGAAGGAGTTTACCTTCCCCTTAATGAGAGCAGCAAGTAAACTTGAGAGTGTCTAATATTTTACTCTCTAAACTGAAACAAAATATACATATTCTATTTTGTTAATTTCCAAATGAGATTACTTTTAGTTCGCACGAATATATACATTATTCTGGTAAATAGTTTGCATTTAGTAACTGTGTGTGATTATTAATCCGTTAAGTCTGACCCCATTAAGTTAGAACCACAACAATATGAGAATTTTGATAATGGAGCTCTTCCATTTTACGATGCTTTTTCCAAACTCAATAAACAACTTATATGATAAAGCTGAAGACCGTATAACTTGTTTAAATCATGGTTACTTGAAAGATCACATTTTCGATCTAATTATCCTGGTTAATCCAGAGGCAAAAAGAGATCTAATATATCCAAGAACTATTGGAAAACCAACCATCTCGAGAATCATAGAGTCCCGGAAAAAGAATCCGAGCGAAGAAGGGTTGATAATCATAATCAACCAAACAAGATTTCTCAGAACAATGTTTGGAGTCGGCTAGATCACCATCCAGGGACAAAAGTTGGGAAGGCTAATCAAAGGAATGTTGGTATCACTTTGAGAGAAGCTAGCATCAAAGATCAAAGACCTTCACATACATCCCAACGCTCTAAACAAGCTTGGAGAATTAGAGAACAAGACTCAAGGAGCCGCCGAGGTGAAAAGGTTATGACATCCACTATCTCAAGGAACTTTGAGAAATCGCCCATCGAGAGAGCCGATTCTCAAAGAACTATCTCTGTTATCTTTCCTCCGCATCCCGAAGAAAATAGGAGTGAAAATGGAGTGTTAGTAACACACTTGAACGAGTCTTCGGAAAAAAGAAAAAAAAGGCTCAAAGGAAAAGCTCATATGGTTGAGGCCCCGAAAGAAGGTACACCACTATCAAACATGCTTTCTTTCCCCTCAAATGCAAGTTTACGAAACCGAGGAATGCTTTTGATTAGAGAAGAAGGACAATTAGATCATTCTCAAGATCAAAACAAGTTTCTTTCCCCCAATCCCTAACCGGTACCCACTTCAGAGATTGAAGAGCTAATGGAGACCGACTACATTGCGAATATGGTACTTACTAGAGAGGAAGAAGCAGAGGTAGATAAACTTGTGGATGAATTTGAGGATGTAACCATGGATGAAAATATGATGCAAAATGATGATCTTTTGGTGGACGAACCGGGGTATGATGCTGAGATCATATATGCTATTTCACAACTATCTCCAGCAAATGCTGAGCAAAAGAGTAAAGATCAAAAAGTAACGGAGAAGCCTCTAAAATCACCATCAAGCAATCCTTTGGCAAAGACAAAGGTCAAAAAAAGGGTATCATTGGAGAAGCTGATTCCAAAAAGAAGGGATTTCGCAACCCAGAGATTAAAAGAACAAAAGCGTCTAAGAAACTAACTACTATCCGGGGACGCCAATCTCCAAGGAAAAGTCGAGGACCGGGTACCTCAAAACCCAATTCTTCTAAAGCCCCTCGTTTTGAGGTGCTAAAATCTATTAAAAATAAGTCTGATGTTGCTATTTCAGGTTCGGTGGGGTCCCAGAAACAACCCAATATGAAGATATGAACACCATCTCTTGAAATTGTCAAGGGACGGGAGCCTACTTGACTAAGCAACACTTGCGAGAGTTGGTTCAGTTTTTCGCACCTTCTTTTCTTTTTCTTTCTGAAACAAAAAATTGTCGCTCTTTTTTTTACAAGACTTTCAAGTATCTTTTGGTTTTAATATGTTGTTTACCGTGGAACCCAAAGGTAAAAGCGGAGGTTTAGCTCTTTTTTATTTTGACTCTTTTGACGTTACAATCCTTTATTCCGATAAGCGAATGATTGATATCTCGGCAGTAATCGAAGGACACAAAGTTTATATGACCTTTATCTATGGAGATCTGGTTTTAGAATACCGAGACTATGTTTGGGAGAGGTTGACCCGTTTAAGTACAAATAGGGTAGGGCCTTGGTTTATGAGTGGAGATTTTACGAGATTACGGGCAATCACGAGAAGAAAGGAGGTCGGAAAAGACCGGAATCATCCTTCCTTGCCTTAAAGACTATGCTAGGAGACTACAAGATGATTGAGTTCCCTTTTAAAGGGAATCCTCTTTCTTGGTTGGGGTACAGAAAATCCATAAAAGTGCAATGTCGATTAGACAGAGCAGTAGGCAATGAAGACTGGCACCAAACTTTTTCCCACACCAATGTGGAATATCTTAAATTATGGGGCTCAGATCACCGACCTATTTTGCCTAGAATCCTCTCAAAAGACACTAAAACCCATCGGAGTTTTAAGTTTGACCGACTAGGGGTGGGCAAAAAACCCGAAATCCGAACCCGAACCCGACAAAAAATATCCGAACCGAAACCGAACCGA
>OVBE01002587.1:0-29966 GCA_900406425.1 Iberis pinnata
TTTAACATCAGCTTGACTTTAAAGCATCCAATACATCCTCATTGCTTAGTACGCTCCACCCAGAAGATATTTCCCTCTTCTTCAGTCATGGATTTATCGAGTCGGGAATTTTGTCGAGTTGAACGGTCCTTAACCCTTCTAGGGTGCATGTCCGCATCTTCGTCCGATTCTTCGGACGATTCAGTGAGCTCCATATTGACTTCTTCAGTTTCATTGTCCCCCGTTCCTTGGACGAGGGGTGGAAGGTCATTAGCGATTTTGAGGTAGCATCGGGAGTTGTCTCGTCGAGATTTTGCCCCGATGGCTCTTTTTGTGCATTTTGCATCCTATCAAGTAGAGTCGCAAAATCAAGTCTTCTTCTGCGGAGCTTGGTTGTTCCACGTGGGAAGATGGCCCTGGTTTTTGCAGTCAGGGTTTCGACTTGTTTTTGCGAGTGAGCTCGTCAGTTGGTTTTTTTCCTCCGACTTCTTTCTGAGAGTAGAGAACATCTTCTTAATCTCCTTGAACGTTGCAGTGTTTGCATCAGCATTAACTGTAGTGACGTTCGTGCGGTGGAAGACCGTCACAAGCTGGTTTATTGTTTTGAATTTCAGTACTCATGCTTCTGAGCTTGTTGGTTGACGTGAAAGAAATCACTTGTCCCCTCCTTTTAGCGCCAAACTGTGGGAACCAAAATTTGCACCGTCTGATTTTTGTTAGTTACGGAAAATCATAGAGAATTCTAACTTTACAGAGATCCTGGATTTCTGTGAGTCAAATGTGGAAAGATCGGAACAAGATAATAAAGAATGCATAAATAAATTCAAGAATAAAAAAGAGAGCAATAGAATTCTTATTCATAATCGATGCGTGAACGTCTTACAACAGGTGACAACCTCGGTTGCAAGAATCGTTGGTGAGTTATGCTAGATCTAGCAAGGGAGACCGTAAAACCTAATTGAGTCGCAGCTCACTAGAAATAACGGAAAAAATAATCTAAAGCTCTTCCTCCACATCCTTCTGATATAGACTCCTTGGCTTGTCCGTTTTCCTTTTCCGCCTCCGATCATTTTGCGGAAACTTGCCTTTTGTTTTGCAAAAACACTCCTTTTCTGAATTACTTCCATATCTATGTGGCTTGCGGAACAAGTTGTGATCATCATCGCACTTGGGATGAATTCTCACCTAGTATCATAAATGGGCTATTTGTCGCGTTTTAGGTCTCATTGAGCCGTCGCGTGGTTTAGGCGATTTTACGATTCCTATCGGAGAATCGATCTTTTGTATGACAATGCGATACGGGTTTTACGACGAGACAATTATCATCGCTTTATACAATTGATATTTATACAAATGGATGTCATGATACTTCTACAAACCGCAAAGGATAATCTTATAATCATGATGTTTGCCGTTTACACGGTAACCCCGATACTTTCATGGAAGAAATAAGTTTTACAGTTTTAGTCGCAGAATTCCGACGGAAGTTCGGAATGATACGAAACGAGGGACGAGAGGTTTGAGATAGAATTAGCTCGCCAACTAGCGAGCTGAATTTGCAAGATTCAGCTAGCCAACTGGCGAGCTGAATTTGCGAGATTCATCTGGCCAACTGGCGAGCTGGATGTACGAGCTTCAACTCGCTAGTTGGCGAGCTGAATGTATGAGATCCACCTCGCCAACTGGTGAGATGATTTTGTAAGACACAGCTTGCTAGCGAGCTGATTGCGTGTTCGGTGTACATGTTCTTGTTTATCGGAACATCGTGTTTGTCGCGGTCTTCAAATTTCTGCGGAAGTTGTAGGAAAACTATCTTGTCTCGTTAAAACCTTAGTGATATGAAAACCCGGTGGGGAAAAACCTTCTCGACTAAGGACAAAAGAGTATGGAGATGGTTGCCTAATTGTTTGTCGATCGTCGTATGTTTCCTCCAAAACACATTTCTGGAAGTTCAAAAACTTTGGCTATAACATGTTTTGTTGTTTTGGATCGTTTATGTTTTTCTCGGTCGTTGGTTTCGAGTATACCGTTTTTGACCCCAACATTGGATCCTAAAATTCTTTAAAACTATGAATTTTTTTTATCTCTCTACAAATTCCGTTTTGTTTCTCTTTATTTCGGGTACTTAACACCAAATTTATCTTCTGAAATTCGGGTTACTAAACCTCCTTGATCAACTCTTTGAAAATTAAGGTCTAATTTTTTGCTATGGAACTCGATTTTGACTATCCAAAAAATTTTCTTTGCAAATCGGTTTTGGACAATGAATTCGGTTTTCATATTGTCTGCTATTTCATCCCTATACTTGCTGGTTCTACAGGAAAAGTTGCTAATTTTTCTTCATTGTCAACTGTTTTTTAGGAACACAAATTCAACATGTCTAAGCCTTCAGCAAGAATCTTAGTCGGGAGATTTCAGAGAGCAAGGACAGCTCACAACATTACGGACGAACATATAGAGATCTCTATGGATGCACCGGTGCTCACGGTAAGGCAATGGCAATCATGTCGCATAGCTGAGGAATTCCAAAGAACCAGGGAAACTATTCAACTCGACGAGATGGAAATACAGGAGGACGAACCAGTGTTCACCCCTAAGCAGCAATAAGCACGTAGAATCGCTGAAAAAATTCGACGAACCAAGAAGGCCCATCGAGTTGACCAAGAGCTCACTGCTGTAGAGAAGCGAGCTATCAAAAAGCAAGAAGCTGAATTTTCACGAAACAAGAAAGACATAATAAGGGGAAAGGAACCAATTTTGATAGATGAAGACGAAAGTAGTGAGGATCCCGATTATGAAGAAGATGCATGTGTTCAAAGGATTGAACACCAGTTTGAGCAAATGTACTTTGAGTTCAAGGAGGAAGCTTCCATAACCGCGACCCAACAGGCCACAGCGTCGGAGTACTTCTCCACCATGTTTTCACGCAGATTCAAAGGCACGAGGTTTCCACAAAAATACACTATGGAATCTCTCGGGATCAGGAATAACATGGCTTACCTGTTCCAATTGGCTAAAATCAATACATTCATGGCCACTAATCCTGATGCCTACCAAGAGGAGACTTGTTATTTTCTAGAAACTCTTCGGGTTCATCATGGTGATGAAGGCTCCCCCGAATACATCACATTTTCAGTATGGGGAGAAGACTATCACATCACCATGGACGAATTGGACCAAGTATTTGGTTTCCCATCAGGGAATGAGGTGGACCAAGATTTTGCTAGAAACGATCTAACTGCACTATGGTAGACTATAGGGGTCGGGGAGTATGATTCGAACCAATCAAAGAGCGCAGCGATACAAATCCCGGTAGTGAGATACTACCACAAATATACCGCCAACACCATGTTCGGGAGGGAAATAACCGGAGGCGTAGATGAGGACGATGCGGGGCGACAGAGCCAACGCTAGCCTCTCTTATGTTATGATCAACCCAGTGCTGGGATACAAGTATTAGGCAAGGGCACTTTATAGAAAAGGAAGAAGGGATGACTTAACCATTAGAAGAGTCGTAAATCTTATACTCAGAGCCTGCAAGGTTCCTTTGCATTCTGACCGTCATTCACCAAGGTGGATAGACCTTAACTATCTGAAGAGGGCAAAAATTTTTCGGACCAAGGGATAAGAAGCTGCACAACTTTATACATCCACATCTAGGGAGCTCACGATTTTTGCTCCCAAACACTTCAACCACCACCATCAAGAATAGAGATATATATCACCTTCCAACCGGATGAGGATGTATTGTACCATTCAAGGGATGAAGCAGCTGCTGGAGTGGCTGCAGATATAGTTTCTGAGGGCACCCATGTTTCGGGTGACATAGAGATGGAGGAACCAAAGTGTTACTACTTTGACGAACCTCCCAAAACAAAGAAGGGAAAAAGCCTGGCTAAAGTTCACAAAAAACTTGGCAAGTTCCAGAAATGGTAAAAGTTCCAGGATAAATACATCAAGAAGACATTCAAAGACTTGACCACCCAAATCAAGAACCTTATTTCAAAGGTCAACAAGGCAGGTTCTTCTAGACGACAGTGGTCTCCTTCTCAAGGTATCCTGGCAAGAAGCCACTCTGCCATCATTGGTCAGAGGGAACCATGCATAGCACAACCACCCCATCATTCCTCTTATGAACCTGAAACTACTCAGAGGAGAAAGCGAAAAAATTCCGCAAGGGAGAACCCGGGAGCTGATAGCAGATTGGGTTTCGAACCGCAACAACACGAAGCATCAAACTCTGTCCCAACTTACACTGCAGAAACAATGGATGCTCACATCTCTTCCATCTTCTTCATCTCGTACTGAGGTCATCTCCAAATGACCATTGTATAATCCGCTGCATTTCATTTGTCTATACTTCCTGTTTATGTGTGTTTGTGTTTTTGTTTTCTGTCTTTCCCCTAAATTCTCCTGAAAAATTGAATTACACAAGAGACTGTGTAATTTAAGTTTGGGGGAGGGTTTAGGGTTATCTATCTAATGAAGTTTGTGTTTCTAAAACTCCAATTATGCGTAGCATCTAAGGCATAGAAAAACCATAAAAAATTGAATAAAAAATTGAAAATCGTTTTTTTAAAACAGAGTGATCATGTAGTTGCATTAGCTTGTTAGGATTATGTTTAAGTTTGTCAATTGCATTTTCATAGGGAACTAAGATGATTGCAACCTTGTAAGTATAATGTTTCCTTAGGTAGTGTCAATGCCCTAGTTATTAGTTGTCTAATGCATTTTGATTAATTATGAACTAAGACTGCACCATACTTGGAATGTGAAATAGCATGATCCTTTCTTTTCTGAAGCATGTTGTGATATGAAATTTATCTTTACTTATTGAAACCTGAATTTGACATTTAATTATCATGTTTATGCACTGGATTTGAACTCATGGGTAGTATATACATATTTGGATTGTCTTCTACCATTTCACCACTCTTATTAATCCAAATAGATTCATCACCCTTGAACCTTGCCTTCTTTCAAGTCATTTATCAATTACTGAGTGTTAAGTATTTCTATGGAATGATCTTGGTAAAAAGTGTTAGGTTTGAACTGACATGAATGAAATCTCATGTAGTTCTAGTTCACGCTTTTTTGACTAGATATGACAGGTGGGATTCAATTCTGGGTATTGGGGTTAGGTTGAAAAAGAGGAAAACATGTTGAGAATTTGGTAAAAGAGAGGGAAATGGTTGTGAATTCTTAGGAGAGGAACGAAAAAGAAAAGAAAACAGAATAGTCTAGTAAAGGATTTGGGGGAAATGATATGAAAAGTATGGTTTGTGCAAAAACATAAAAATGAAATGATAAGGAAAAGGGCAAAGACCCAATAAATTAGTGAAAAATAAAAAAGATTAGAAACCATAGGTGCTAAAATCAGGAAATCCGCTAGAAGTTGATAAAGAAAGAAACATCTACTAATAATTGTTAAGGGAAAGATGAAAAATGTGAACCATGAAGATCACTTTTTGAGCTTTTAAAGGGTAGAGTTAGGATCTCCTACTGGATTTAGAATTAGGAAAAAATTTTAGCTTCAGTGACTTTGGGTAGATGAGATTTTGTTCTTGTATGCATCTAATTGTTCTTACCTTTAGCATTCTGCTAAAGCTCATTCCTTTTTTGAGAGATCCCAGTTCTGAAAATAAAGAAAGAAACATCTACTAATAATTGCTAAGGGAAAGATGAAAAATGTGAACCATGAAGATCCCTTTGAGCTTTAAAAGGGTAGAGTTAGGATCTCCTACTGGGTTTAGAATTAGGAAAAAAATTTAGCTTCAGTGACTTTGGGTATATGAGATTTTGTTCTTGTATGCATCTAATTGTTCTTGCCTTTAGCATTCTGCTAAAGCTCATTCCCTTTTTGAGAGATCCCAGTTCTGAAAATATTAACCAATGCATGAAGGGGCCATTTTTTTCCCTTAACCAGTCCCTTAGCCAAATAATTCAATGAATGTGCATAACTTGATCCATGGTTATTGTTTAAGGAATGTTAAAGAGATAAATAGATTTGAATGCATTGTGTAGGTTGGAACTGCTTTGAATTGAACTTTGATGAGTATAGCTAAAGTTTTTAAGTAGGAAGAGATGGGTTTTCATTCTAGAATTAGTAACTTGGACATTGATATAACCTATTTTATCAGCATGTTTTGGTTCTGAGTTCCCATTTTCAAACTTTTCCTTCCAAGTTTATGAATTACTTGCTTGAGGGAAAGCAAGGATTTAGTTTGGGGGAGTTGATATCTTTGCATTTTACGTGTTTTAAGAAGTCATTTATCATCATTTTAGGTTCATTTAGTTGTCAACATGTTGCATTCATAGGTCTTTCTTAGTAAGTTTTTATTTCTAGGTAGTTTTGCATTGGCATTCGCATACATGTGTATTTTGGAGATATTTCAAGTATTTATGGAGTTTTCAGAACATCATTGCAAATTTGGAGTAGGATAAGGAAGATCTAACTCCAAGCCGGACTCGACCAGGCCAAGACGAGTCGACCAGGCAGACAAACCTAAGTCGACCAGGACATGATGGACTCGACCAAGACCTCGAGCTAGGCTCAAGCTGAACTCGACCTGGCCAAGTACCAGACTCGATCAAAAGGCCAAGTGTCGAGCTCAATGATACCTCGAGCCGGACTCGATGACACCTCGAGCCGGACTCGATGCTACCTCAAGCCGGACTCGATGCTACCTCGAGCCAAACTCGATCTCACCCGAAAACCGACTCGATGACCCGACTCGACCATGCGATATCTCGGCTTGATCTCACTCGAAGTCCCGAATCGATCACCACGATCAAACTGACTCGACCTCGACTTGACCCTAGTCCAAGCCAGACTTCTTCCTCAAGGATCAAACTGAACCACATGCAGTTTTTAATCATTTTTGTTTTAGTGGTTTAGAGTTTTCCTAAACTACTATATAAACAACAACACGCTTTCATTTGAACTTAAGCTTTATTTTATGTTCTTCTTTTAGGTTATTCTCTCTGTTTTTGCTTTTGAATGCTCTTGTTGATCAAACCAATATCTTTCATTTAATCAAGTTTCAGTTTATGATTTCTTCTAATATATGTTTGTTTTAGCTTTAGGCTCACGAATATCTGGTGCATGTTGATCTTTCACTTTATTTTCTGGTTTTGATCACCGTTTTCTGGGTTTTGTTCTTGCAGCTTCTGGGTTTTAGTTCTTGCAGTTTTTGATCATCATTTTTTGGGTTCCTGATCTTCCTGTTCTTACTGTTCTTAAGAGTTTGACATTTGATCCTGATAATTCGTTTAATAGTTTCGTTTTCTGATTTCGTGATCATCATGAGTAGAGAGTAGTTTCTCAGGTTTCTAAAGATGGGGTAGATTAGTGCTGAATACTTGAATTTCCTAGATATTTAAGCTTGATTGTCCATTATCCCTTTTGATTGATTGTTTTTAATGCCTATTTCTCTTTGATCAATTGAAATTTAATCTTAGACATTTCCACACCCAAAAGGTGTCTGATGAAATGTTTGAACAAGGTGATTTCAGATATATACATACCTAACCCAAGAGATTGGTTGTTTAGGGTGTTTATTAACTTGAACATATTGTTTCTTCATGCATGCTCAGTACTGTTCAGTTAAAGAGAGTTAAGTCTGGATATTTCTTAGTTTGAGATCATCTATCAAAAGATTAAATTTGATTGTTTCTAAATCTGTTGTCTAGGGATTAGATCTTGCTTGAGGTTTGTTAAACATCTAGGTAGACCAAGGAGGATCACTAATCAATTACCCCCATCCTTAGGAACTGTTTTTCCTTGATTGCATTTTATTACCATCTTCATTTATGCTTTGAGTTTCCTTGTTGTTTACTCTTTAGCTTTTGATCAATGTGTTATGTGTTTTTACTTCCAGTTTGTTATGTTTTCTTAGGACTGTTAGTTAACCCCTTCTATTTACTTGGCTTGAATTAATAGACTTGACTGCATCTAGAGTGGTTAATAACTACACCTGATTGGATTTACACTTATTATACTACAATGGCATGATAGTGTAATAGGAATTGAACAACTAGGAGAAATCCTACTATCAAGGAGAGACTAGACTACCCATTACCTCAGTCCAAGTCGGGTTCCTCAAGGCATCTAACTTTCTCCCAATGAGAATCTTGGAAAATAGCCACCCAATGTTAGCATCATGTGAATCCTTTTCTTGAACGATCTCATAGGTAGCCATTGTGAAATGGCATAGAGCATAGTGGAGTAGCTCGAGGTCCTGAGAACTAACCGCTCCGGAATCAAATTTTCCAGAGTACATGTTACCTAAAATCTCAAAGCAATGTGAATCGCAGGGTTGCGAATACAAGTGAGCTATGCGGTCCACGACTTATATCCTCCGTGTGCAATAACATCCCAAAGATTGTCGGAAACGTAAAACTTGGGCAACTCTGTAAGTCCCATGTAGCTCTAAATCAATAGATTGGACCAAACTCAATCATGGGTATCTTGTAGAGTCGACCGAGGCAAAAGAATTGGACCTCAGTCTCATCAAGGCAAGGGTTTCGTGGATCCTCACTGACGATGCGAAATGAGGCAAGAAACTGCCTCGCCAAGTTCTTGTAGAGAGGACGAGCTTGTAAAGGGAAACTGCTGAGACCCATCCGATTAAAGATATCACTCACATCACCAGCAACTCCCAATGCTTATAGGGTTGAACAATCAGTAAACCGTGTGGGATCCATCTTACTTTGCCGTAGAGAATTATAGAATATAGAGTTAAATGTGTCCCACTTTTCAGTTGTCTTCCTATTCTTCCATCCCTTGTGGTTCTTGAGTTAGGTGACTTCAAGATCTAACCGATAATTGTGAAGGGCTATCGGTTGTGCGAGGCCAAGGTTCCTGCAAAAACTTATTTATTTTTTGAAATCCAGTTTAATTTAAGTGAATTTCTGTTTTACCTTGGAAGAGATCGATCGATCTCATCAAGGGATCGATCGATCTCATCAAGGGATCGATCGATCTCATCAAGGGATCGATCGATCTCTCATTATGATGTTTTTACGTAACGAAGGATCAACCAATCTGATGGATCGATCAATCGATTTAAAGAATCATCTTCCAGTTTATTAGATCGATTGCTCTCTAATACGAATAAATTGATATATAGCCACACCATTTTTTCTTAATTTTGGATCGGTTGATCTCTCTTTGGATTGAATGATCTGAGGCTCCGAGCAAATTTTGTATTTTTCTGAAACACATTAAACTCAAAACTGAAAATAAATAAGTTAGTAACCTAAAAATAGATGACTCAAAACAAAAACCACTAAACTAAAACACTAAATAGTGGGTTGCCTCCCACTCAGCGCTTGTTTAACGTCATTAGCTTGACGGTACTTACCTCTAAGCGGAGGTTGGATCAGAGAAATTGGAGATTCCTCTGTAAGCTCTAAAGTACATAGATAAGGCTTAAGCCTTTGACCATTTACTTTAAAATCATTATCTTGGCGATCGAACAGAACAATCGCACCATAATTTCAGGTGAGATTTGTAGAGTAATACGTGATCACCTTGTTGAAAATATTTGGGAATGATCTTCTTGTCATGTGCAGCTTTGGTCCTCTCTTTGTAGATCTTAGAGTTATCATATGCAATATGGCGAGTTTCATCTAACTCATGAAGTTGAATGAGACGTCGTTCTCCTGCGAGCTTCATGTTAAAGTTCAGCAACTGGACAGCCCATGCAGCCTTGTGCTCTAGTTCTACAGGCAAGTGACAAGCTTTACCATAAAAAAATTGAATAGAGTAGTACCTAGAGGGATCTTTAATGCGGTTCGATAACCCCAAAAAGCGTCATCCAACTTCAACGACCAATCCTTCCTAGATCCATTCACCGTTTTCTGGAAAATAGACTTGATTTTCCTGTTAGAAACTTCTACCTGTCCACTAGTTTGAGGGTGATATGATGTCGCCACTTTGTGTCTAACTCCATGCATCTTAAGCAATCCTTCAAAGACTCTATTGATAAAGTGGGAACCTCCATCGATGATAACTACTCTAGGAACACCAAACCTGGGAAAAATCACATATTTGAACATCTTTAGAACAACTTTAGAATCATTAGTGGGGCTAGCAATTTCCTCAAACCACTTAGACACATAGTCAACAACAACAAGGGTATAGATATTTCTATGAGAATAGGGAAATAACCTATGAATCAAAAACCTCTACTTCAAGAATGAAGTTTTGAGGCATCTCATTCCTCTTTGAGATATTCCCTTTTCTTTGGCATGAATCGCAGCGAGAGATGAAGTCATGAGCATTTGTGAACATCATGGGCCATCATAAACGTGCTTGGAGTACCTTAGAAACCGTCTTGAATGTGGTGAAGTGACTAGTATAGTCTGAACCATGACAATGGTACCATCTCTACAAAGCTTGTAGAGATATGGTTCATCCCAATAGTAGTGTTTGACATCCCTTAAGAAAATTTTCTTTTGGTAACCTGAAAATTTTGTGGTTCAACATCAGCAGCTAAATAATTAGCAAAATCACGAAACCAAGGGGTAATTACAACATATTTATTGAGTTTAGGGGTAGAGTAATTCTCATCCACTCTAGTGCTAATAGCATAAATTTGTTCCTCAGGTAGACTGTCATTAATTGGAACATCATCTTTGACTGTAAGTCGAGAAATGTGTCTGCAACTCCATTATCTATGCCCTGCTTGTCTTTGATCTCTAAATCTAATTCCTGTAAAAGAAAAATCCAATACAGTAATATGGGTTTAGCATCCTTTTTAGAAAGAAGATACCTAAATGTTGCATGATTGGTGTGGACTACTACTTTGGATTCTACTAGATAGGATCTGAACTTCTCAAAAGTGAAGACAATGGCTAAGAGCTCCTTCTTCGTTGTTGCATAGTTGCTTTCAGCTATATTGAGCGTCCTAGAAGCATAGCTGATGACATGGAGCTTCTTATCCTTTTGCTACCCAAGAACAGCTCCCACAACGAAATCACTTGCTCACACATCACCTCAAAAGGTATTTCCCAATCTAGTGGCTGGAAAATTGGAGCACTTTCCAAGGCTCCCTTGATTGCTAGAAAGGTGAATTGGCATTCATCATCCCATTTTAACTTGACATCCTTTCACAACAGCTTAGTGAGAGGTCTAGCAATCTTTGAGAAGTCTTGAATGAACCTTTTGTAAAAGCATGTATGACCGAGGAAGCTGCGAATATCCTTGATAGATTTGGGTGCATGCAAGTTAGTCATTACCTTAATCTTAGCCTTATATATCTTAATACCGTTCTCAAAATATGTGTCCTAACACGATCTCATTAGTCACTATGAAATGGCACTTCCCCCAGTTTAGTACCAAGTATTTCTCTTCACATCACTGAAGAACCCTGCATAGGTTAGCAAGGCAGACATCAAAGAAAGATCCATAGACAGAGAAATCGTCCATGAATACTTCCATGATGTCTTTAGTTAGATCAGTAAAGATAGACATCATGCATCACTGAAAGATAGCTGGGGCATTGCATATTCCAAAAGGCATCCTGCGATAAGCGTCAATACCAAATGGACATGTGAATGTCATCTTCTCCTAGTCATCTGGGTGAATGGGTATCTGAACAAAACTTGAGTATCCATCTAAGAAATAGTACTAAGGGTGATTAGCCAATCTCTCAAGTATCTGGTCAATAAATGATAAAGGAAAATAATTTTTGCGAGTTGCAGCATCCATTTTCCTATAGTCTATGTACATTCTATGACTTGTAACAGTTCTAGTTGGAATCAACTCATCTATTCATTCTTAACAACTGTTATCCCCCTTTTTTTAGGAACTACATGCACATGACTAACCCAGTTACTATCAGAAATAGGGTAAATAACTCATGCATCTAAAAGTTTCATGATTTCCTTCTTAACAACATCTTTCAACCTTACCCCTGCTGGGAGGGATTTAAGTTCCAGTTTTGGAGCTTTCTGCTCGCTCTATGGATAAGTAATGGGCGCATGGTACGACTTAGGTGGAGCCTTGGCAGCTGTCTCCACTAATGTTACATAACGGGTCATCTCCTCAATCCTCCTACTATAGTCAAGCATCCATGTGTAAGCTGAAACATCATTACTAAAAAAGATAAACTCATTAGTAGCATTAGTTAATGCAATCTCTAATGGATCATCAAAAAAATATCATAAGCAACTCCCTCAACAACCTCTATAATTGTATCAACCCAGAAAGATTTGGCATCCATAGATGGTTTCTTCAAGACTTCTTTCAATTTGAACTTCAGCACCATGTCTATGAAGTGAAGATCGGTATTGCCTTTCTTCACATCAGTGATAGCACCAACAGTTGCCAAAAAAGGTCTTCCCAAGATGAGAGGGTCTTTTGATTCTTTTCAAAGCTCCAAAACCACAAAATCAGTTGGCACAAAGGTTGTCCCAATCTTCACAGGTAGGTTCTCAAGAACTCCAATGGGATACTTCACAGAGCGATCAGCTAGAACCAATGAGATCTTCGTCCCTTTTATTTTTGTCATACCCAACGTCTTAACCACCAAGAAAGGCATGAGATTAACTCTAGATCCCAAATCGCAAAGAGATATAGGAAAAGTGATGTCTCCAATTTCCACTAAAAGAACAAAACTTTGTGGATCCCCAAACTTCTTAGGCATGCGATTCTGTAAGATTGAACTGCATTCTTCTGTGATCATCAACGCACCTTCTTCTATGGTAAGCTTTCTTTTGAGCATGCTTTTGACATATTTCCTTAAGGAAGGAATCATTTGGCAAAAATTAGAGAATGGTAATCTAACAACCAGTTCTTTGATCATTTACTTGCACTTTGCATCCTTTAGATTTTTTCTAGACTTCTTGGGTTGGACTGGGTATGGAAATTTCGGTTTGTAAACCAGAGTTGGAACTGAAACTTCATGGGAGGAGGGATCGATCGATCTCTATAGAGATTGATTGATCTCCTTATATTTTGAATTTTTGTTCGTAAGAGCAATCGGTCCATAAGGGATTGATAGATCTCTTTTTTTTGGAGCTTCCTGTTTTAGCTGGATCAATCGATCCAGGTACAGGGATCGATCAATCTGAAATTTATGGATTTTGTGGTAACATTGGATCGATTGATCCCTTAGGGGATCAATCGATCTCTTCTTCTGCATCATTTTTGAAATTTTCCAAATATGCAATTTCTTCTGATTCATCAACTTCTTTTACCAGACCTTCAGCAAGATGTTATTTCTCTTTATTTTCGGGTAAAGATTTTCCGCTTCTCAATGTGATAGCATTAACATACTCCTTTTTCTTGGGATTTGCATCAGATTTCCCTGGAAGAAACCCAATTGGTCTCTTGACAACTTTAGCGGTTTGAGCAACTTGAGTATCTAAATGCTTGACATGTGTAGACAAAGCTTCAAACTTTTGGTTCAAATCATTTTACATATTATCCATTTTGACCTTTATGTTCCTTTCAGACTGTTGCTGACCTTCCAAGATCTGTTTGGGCATGGCTTCCATCTTGTTTTCTTGTTGAGGTGCAGGTGGAGCTACTTGTTGAAACACAGGTTGAGCTACTTGTTGAAACACATACTGAAATGGTTGCTGAAAATCTCATGAGTTGGAATTCTACACAAAACCCCTATTATGGTTTCCTTGAAAACCAGTTCCACCTGAATTTTGACCAAATGGTTTCCCAGTATTTTGCACAAAAGTCTTTTGTTGAGATGGGTACACTTGGTCTTGGGGATTCACCACATTAGTGCTTTTCCAGGAGATATTACACTTGTTGAAACCTGGATCATATCCTTGATTGTACACTCTCTGTCCCTGACTATTGACATAGCTCACTTATTCTACATGTTCAGGCTCTTTGATAGCAAAGAAATATGCTTCAATCTTCTCTACATTTTCAGCAAAACTGACATGTTTCTGATTTTGGCTCTTGAGAACTTGAGTAAGGAGTCCTTTTACCTCAGCTAATTTAGAGGATTATGAAACTGTTAATCTTCCTCTTCTATCGTAGTCAGGATAATGGTTGTTGTTACTTGCAGCGAGATTATCTATAAGTTGATATGCTTCATTTACAGGCTTGGTCATAAAGTCGCCATTGCTACCAGTATCAAGAGAGAGTTGATACTTTTAATTGATACTTCTGCAAAAAGTGTTGAGGAGATTCAACTCAAATAAGATATGATGAGGACAATCGCAAAGATACTACTTGAATCTGTCCCATGCTTCGAAGAAGGACTCTACAGGTACTTGCTAAAACTTAGAAATCTTGCTTCAAAGATTTTTGGTCCTTGTAATTGTGTAGAAGTGGTTGAGAAACTTGGATTTGCAGTCATCCCAAGTTTCGATGGAGTTGGCAGGTAGAAATTTTAACCACCTGAGGCCTTTTCGGCAAGAGAATAATTGAAGAATTTTCAATGCGTGAAGTCTTTAGAGAATCCATTGAGTTAAATGGTGCTACAAATATCCTCAAAGCTATCAATATGGTCCATCGGGTGCTCAGTGTATAAACCATGGAATTGGTTTTTCCTGAGCAACTTGACGAGTTGGAAAGGGAACTGATAGTCCTGTCTCTGAGGTTGACGAGGATGAAATGTGTTCCTATTAGCGAGAAAAGCTTCAGGGTTGTTGAAGTCTCCAACTAGAACCCTATTTTGAGCTTGTTGATTGTTGGAAAATTCTTGTGGATCTCCTATGAGGATGTATTTTTGCTCAATCAGTGGCACTTGATTGTCGTTCCCTCTTTGTTTTACTAGTGGCACTTGATTTCCGTTCGCATCTTAGTTGAGGATTCAAGATGTTCGCACCTTGGGTAGGGATCTAGTTGTTCGAATCTTCGGGTAAGACCGAATTGTTAAGAATAACGTTATCTCCCATTGAGTTGGATGAGCTTGCGTTCTTTCTTGCTTTCTGGTTTGAGCGTTCTAACTTCAGAGTTCTGCGTTACTGAGGTTAAGCAATTCCATAGATTTATTAGATCATCGGATCATGAACCTGTAAAAATGAATTTAAGAAGAAAGAAATGCACTTAGTACTGTAAAATAAAATATCTTAGACTAGACTCTAAACAAAACTTAAAAGGCACTCAATTAGTCCCTGGCAACGGCGCCAAAAATCTGATAGGCTCAGGATTTTAATCCTAAATCTACATTGCGAAGAATAGATCTAAGTAGTATAGAATAGGTTCGATTTCCCACAGAGACGATATAGTGCGAATTTCAGTTTAATATTGATCCCCACGTCTTCATATTGTCTGTTTGCACCTAAAATCTTCTGATATCTATCATTTTTCTTCCAGAACGTCCCAAACATCTAGAATCCTGAAAATATGCCAAATATACAAGGAAAATACTTGGGTAATGCCAAATAGCAAGTATAAATACTCACTATAAGGCATTAAAACCGAGTAATATCAATAAGTCTTCTTTCTCGACCATGATCGGAGTAGAAACTAGGGCATGTTGATCTCATGCTCTACTTTGTAGGTTGGACTGATTGTGTTTAAGAGGAGAGCTTTTGGTTCTCAACGGTACCACCGGGGATTTGATTTGCTAGAAGGCTTTGATTCTAGCTTATCTCAAGTTTCAATATTTGTCTCGAACTCATTTTCTATCAGAGTTTTATCTCATGTAGTTTGTTGCGGGTCGATGTAAGACCATGTCTGTGTCGGTTGTTGTGACTTCCATAGTTGTTGTGACTCAGTCTTGTATGGAAGTTAGGTGTTCCTAGTGGTGCGCCATCTCTTTTCTTTCCTGATTAGCTTTTGCATTCTTTTGCGCTCTAGTGTGTTCGACGCTTCTGCAAATTCTCATCTTTTCTTAGGTTCTCTACTCCGATTTGTCAGATGGTCAGGTCTTTTGAGTATGATTTCGTCTGTTGTTTGAATGCTTATCACTAGTGCGAAGTTTAACTTTTAGCTTTTTGTGTTTTGACTGCCTTTTTGGTCTCTGCCTCCGGAGATATCCAGTTTTTCTGCATGCCTTGGTATATCGTATATAGATGCTATGTTTGTTTTATCTGTTGTTAGTTTCGATGTATGTTTGTCATGTAATCTGGTAGCTAAAATCCGTTAGATAGAATAAAAAATACTATAAGTTTTATCGGTTTAAGTATTTTAATGAATTTCGAAATTTATAAAAAATAAACTTCGTTGAATTTTGAAATATTTTGATTTATTTTTCGAATTTTGGTATTTTTAATTTTGAAAATATTTTTAAATCTAATAAAATATAAGGTAAATTTTGAAATCTAATAATAAATTATTAAATGAATATTGATAAATTTCAACTAGGCATTAAACTAATAATACATGATTAAAACAAATAAAAAATTTAAATTATTAATACATTTGATAAATTTGTATAAAAATAAACCTACTAAAGAATTAATAAATCAAGAAGGTAGATTATGGCTTTTTGATAGTTGAATTAATATTTTTTTAGTTGGAGACTGGAACCAAAAGAACGTTGGAACATCGTGATACTTTTTTGATACAATACATAATGATAATTGCATATCTTCATCATCACACTCCACGTCCTAACATCTTTATTTGATGTTATATTTCTTGTAAGAAGAAAAAGGTCTCAATCATTATCATAATCGCTAATATTGATGATGTTGTCACACCACGATATACATCATAACTCACACCATCAACCTCATCATCAAAAGCATCCTCTTCTTTCATTACCAGGCCTGAGCACAAAACAAAATTTCATAAAAATTGTATTTTATTGGATATACTTGATTTGATCAAAATGAGGATATTCGAAAAATTCTGTATTATTCATTAATATCCATTTCGATCCATTTTTCTAATATATTAAAATAATATATAATTTATAAAACAAAAATAGATATTTAATGTTCATATTTAAATAATGCATAAATTTTCTTTAAAAGACCTTAGTGAAGAGGAAATGAAAAATTGAAAAAATGAATTGGCACAAATCTAAAACTTTTTATTTTTCATTTATTAGTTTTCATTTTTATTAATTATTTATATAATCAACCCCAAATATTTTTAGAGAATTCCCAAAAATAGCACAAAAAATTAGGATTATTCTAAAAATATCACACACTCCCAAAAGTTCCAAAAATACCATAAAAATGTTATTGTTCCAAAAATACCACAAATTTGAAATAGCTTTAAGATTTGTAATTTGAATTCTAAAATCCCAAAACCAAACCCTACCCCTTCAAAACTAAACCTAAACTTTATTTAGTGAACCCATACCAAAAATTTTAAATTTTCAACCCTTAAAATTTCATTTTTATTTTGTGGTATTTTTGAAACATTTAAGAGTGTGTGTATTTATGGAACTTTTGGGAGTGTGTGGTATTTTTGGAATTTCAATTTCTTTTGATTGTATTTCAAGAAATTACTCAATATTTTTTTGTTATTTCAATATATTGTCACAAAAGTAAGTTTCATAAATTGTAATAAATTTTTTATGTCATATATTTATTTTTCACACAAATAAAACACATAAATAATATATAATAATATTTTGTGTTAATACATAAATATATATATATATATATATATATATATAAATAACTGCATATATAGAGGTGTCAAAACGCTAAAACTCGCGAGTTAGGTTCAACCCGGACCGCTATGGGGTGGGTTTGGACAAAAAAATTACATCCACAAAAAGGTGGGCCTTGCGGGTTGACCCATCACGGAGTGCAGATTTAACTGGTTTTTATCAGTGGGTTGGCGGATCAGTCCGCATACAACTACTTTAAACAAAAAATAATTAAATTATAAACAATTTTATGTACTTAACAAATTATAATCAATAACCTATGTAATAAAACATAAAATTTTAGTGTATAGAATTATGATATTCATAAACAATATATCTAAATTATTTTTCACTTAACTAATTTGCTAAATTTAAAATTTATACATTTTTATTTTAGTTTTTACATAATCTAAGTATAAATATAGTGTATGCGGACCAATCCGCTAAACTGCAAAATTTGCGGACGCGAGCTTGAACAATATATATGTTATCTGCGGGTTTTGCGGATCACCCCGCCACGAGTCAAAAAACATTGAATCCGTTGCGTGGCGGGCTAAATGGACGCGGACCAACCCGTTTGTAACTTTTTTTTTCGACAACTAGTTAAATTAGATAAAAGATAAAACCCACAAGGGAAAGATACAAGCCCTAGCAGTCCCCTCGAAGGGTAATATACACTCCTAGACGGAATTGAAGCTAATCCCGTAAATGGGATTGCTAACACTACTATGATAACTAAACGTAAGATAATCCCCAATAACCCATTTTGTCGGTTAAGACCGAGTCGGTTATGTTGTGCGGTTTGCACATTCCCTAACATTTCATTTCCTAATTGTAAAAGAACTAAGGTGTCGACCAACAAAAAAAAACAGTATAAGTCCAGCATAATTATATATACAAATGAAACTATTGGCCTGATACAAAAAAGAAATGAGCTACCAAAAACAGTTGAAATGGGCTCATTCCATAGTCCATCGCCAGTGAGAATGCCCTAGCCTTCCTTGCATGCCAGCTGTCATGGTGCCGCCATTATTATGTCCATCATCGGACCGAAAAGGCGAAGTACTCACCGAAATTTATCACTGTCATCAAAGAAGAAGCCGGATGACCTAGAGAAAATCCACCGGACGAAGAGCAGGCCGCCAAAATCTCACCTGAGGCCATCTAGATCTGAACCACCTGAAACACCGCCGAGTCGACCACCACCTGAAGTCTCCAAAGTCGGTATCTTGCCCTTCACATATTTGCCGCATGCATCCATAAGGGTGATAAAATCGGCGCTTGATGGACATGCAAATTATCAAGCAAAATAAAAAAACCAGGCAGATCCAGACAAGTTATATCAGCGAAAGGGAAAGAACATGCACGACAGAGGAGCGTCAGCCATAGCAAAATCGGTGTAAAATGACGGTGGATCCTAAAGATAGAAGACCGAAGATGAGAAAGCCGAGACAAAAAGAAAAGAAAAAGGAAAGAAAATTGAAAAGGGGCCCTGAGGCCGACGCAAAGACCAGACACCAGCGGTAGAGAAACCTAGATGATCGAAAAAGCAAACGCTAGGATTGAGTTAGAGAGATAGAGAGAGAAAACGCTAAAGGTCAACTTATATTATGTCATATAAATCTAAATCTACTAATAAAAGCGGATATTTCATCTTTCTAAAATTAATATTTATAACTGCTCCATTTTTTACATAAATATATTTTACTATTTATTTTGTTCAAAATTTTAAGCATATGTTAATTTTCAAAAACAAATAATTAAGAATTAATTCTATTTTCAGCATGTTTTTACTAAAAAAAAAAAAGTTCATTTACATTGGGTGATAAAAATAAATCATTTAGAAATAGAAAAGTAAGTAGCAAATCTTTGGAGGTAGTTTGAGTCAAACTTTTGACCAAAAAGAAAGGTGAAATTACAAAGGCTTTCTTCGCTTTTCCTTACCTCTCAAACATTAACATAAAAAAAAGCAGTTTTTATTAGGATCTTTCAGAATCACAATTCTCCGGCGATTCCGACCTTTCCGGTTCGAATCTCTACTCCGTCGATGGCGATGGTATCATAGACGGCGTTTCATGACTGCAATTTTGCAACCAAGCTTAGTCATCGTTTACCCAGTAGACGTCCGTACAGTAAAATCCAATCCGTCTCAACGTCACAACATAGTGTTCCAATTCGTTCCGGAAACCCTGTAGACCTATGGTTGATTGTTCTATCGATGCACCGGCATGGCTTGTCTCCGATTACGCCTTCAAGCTCCAGCGCTGCCGTTTCAACTTTCGGTGATGTATCTGCTGGCTTGACCAAGTCTCGTTTGTCTCGTCCGATCACAGCTGCTTACCTTTCCGACGATTCCATGATGATGATGTCAGGGAGTCCTCTTGCTAGGGTTCGATTGTCTGAAATTATGCCTTATGAAGGTGCTCCTTCACCGTCGTACGGAAAAGCCATAGAGGCTTTATCTGTGTCTTTGACGAGGTATAATGCTTCCGTGATCGAGCTCGGGTGCGAAGACGCTGCACTGTTACGATGTGGCATCGAAGCTACTCGCTTGTATTTCAGAACTAGAACTCTTAGTGTTTCTGGTAAAGGCAGTCGTGGTCTCTCTATGTACAGAGCCGGAAGGTAACTTCTTTTTGCTTGTTTCTCTCTTCTTCATAATTTTCTCCTGAATTGGCCACTCCTCTTGTGAACAGATCGGTGGAAGATTTAGATTCTTCGCCGCCATGCATGGCTGAGGTTTTCAGGTGCTTGGGTAAAGTAGCAAGAGCTGCTTTATCTGCAATAGCAAGACATCTACGTCTAAGAAGCGAGTAGGATGGTTTTGATGCATTAATCTCTGCTTATACTAATGCTTTTATTTAGCTTATAGAATGAGTATGTATTTTGTTTTTGCAGTGTTTTTAACCATATGCTTGACGACTTTCCACTAGCCCTTAATGAGATTTCTTCTTCTGTGCTTTTGGCTTCATATGCTCATGCATCAATCCAACATGGAAAACCTACTACTGGAGGTGGGAATCCATCCACTAATATTGAAGTTGAGAAGGGATTGCTAACATTGTTCTGCTCAGATGGCACTGGCATTCAGGTCACTCTTCTGTTATAGAAAGATACAACTATGCTTCCATTATTATAGTGAGGAACCTTTTATGTCATACGATTCTGACATGATCAGCCATAGTCCTATGCTTGAAACCCTGTTCCATATATGTATTGGTTATTTGTTTCTTCTGAAATTTCTTCTATCCTTAGGTATGTGACCCAAATGGTCGTTGGTACACAGCAGATAATGGATGTGGGGTGGGTGATCTCTTACTGATTACTGGCAAAGCTCTTAGTCATGCAACAGCAGGTCTCCGTCCAGCTGCCTCTTATAGAGTTACTACTGATCATCTCTCTGGCACTGACACTCGCGGAAGGTATATCTTGAAACATGATAAGCTTTAACTAACTTAGTAACAGCTTTGCTTAACAAATTGTGACTTGAATGCATGATTACATATATAATGCAGGGCATCACTAGCTTTTAGGCTTATGCCGAAAAGTAATGCTATATTAGATTGTTCCCCAATAGAAGCAGCTGGCCATGTTATTCCTCAAAGCTACGTGCCAGTATCTGTCAGTCAGTTTATGGATAACCTCTTGGCTGAGAATGACACTCTAGTTAATCCGCCTGTGAAAACCAATGTAAGTACACCCTTTCTTACAGAAGTAAAACTAATTTTCTAGATTGTAAAAGAACATTGTAAAATGCACATTTCTGACATCTGTAAAGTTCGATGCCTACAGTACCTAAATTTTGTCTTTTGCCTTGACATCTTGGGCAAAAATGTTTATGGGGATGTACTGTTTTTCTTTCTTTTGGAGTATGTACTTATGTCTTATTTGAGGATCTGCCTTCCTTTGGATCAGTTTATATAATTGATGATAACTGCTCAGAGCACAAGGTCTTATGTCAAGAGATCTACTTTTGGATTGTTGATGTCAGGTTCCGTGGGAAGAGGTTTGCAAAGAGCCTTCCTTACGAAGTGTTCTCTCAGATCCAATTTCGTGAGTACCATTTTTACATTAGTGTATACTCAATACTGTTATCAAACATGAACAACTCTCCTCTATTGTTATGGTAGTTTGGATTAATTGCTTATCAAAGTTAATCTTATCACCCAAAAAGTACCTTAGCTAGGTTTTCTTGAGTGCTTGCAATTTGCAAGCCCTTCTCGAAACTTCTCAAGTAGTTTTATATTCTGATTTAGCAAGTGCTTCAAAGCTAATCATGCGCCATGAGCTCTATAAGTTGTTCAGTTTTTCCTTTTTCTTTACTTTGTTGCTGTAATTCTGTGAATTCAAGGCAGTGAAATTAGTGATCTAATACGTCTGTTGCAATCTTTTGATGTTTAGTGGTGCTTTTCTTGAAGATGCAATGGTTGTCTCTTGTGGACATTCATTTGGTGGACTCATGCTTAGGAGAGTCCTTGAAATGGTTGGTACTAGTTTCCTTGGTTCTAATATATTATGCTAGTCTCATGTTGTGGTTCTTCCAAGAATATATAGTAACCACAAGAATCTTCTGCACAGTCTAGATGTATGCTCTGCAATGCTGAAATCGAGACTGGGTCTCTGGTCCCTAACCATGGTAACTTCCATAAAGTTTCATTCTTGTCGTGAATGTGTGCACATAGACCAAAAAGCCCTAACCGTTTTTGTTTTTTGATGCAAAACAACTAGCACTTAGAGCTGCTGCTTCAGCGATAAAGCAACAGGATGATAAAAGGCTTTTCCACAACGCAGCTATGAGGAGGCGTAGAAAAGGAATGAGTGATCAAATGGATGTGGTGAGATGATCCGACACTGCTCGATATATAGCCTATTTGTGTCATGGGTCTTTGGTGGTTTCCGGTTATATATTTGACATCTCCAAACTTAAGCCTTTAAGCTTATATTGTCGATGAACCCAGGAAAATGGAGATCCAGCTACGGATGATGGAATGCATCGAGTGGTGCAATATCCATTTGCGGTAAATGAGAAAGTGCTTATCAAGGTAAGCCATTGTTACATAAAATTGGCTTCAGTTACATTTCTCCCAGCATACATTTTCCGGTTTTAGCGCTATGAAACACATTTGCAATCACAGGGAAACCGGAGAACACCAGAAAAGTTTGTTGGAAAAGAAGCAATCGTGACATCTCAATGTCTCAATGGCTGGTAACAAAATTATGCTTTCCAGGTGAAGAGAGTTATTGACTCAAACTAATCCAATTCTCCTTGATTCTTCAATAAAAGGTATCAACTAAAAATTGTGGAAGGCGGAGACAATGTGCGGTTGCAATATCGGTCCCTAAAAAAGATGATGAACGATGACAAAGGCGTAGGAGGCCTACAGGTTCAAGCGGGTGAGAGCAATAGCTTGTAGAATGTATAATCAATCATATATAATCCTTCTTCTTTTGGCATTTCTAGAAAGTAAAAATTAGGTGATGTTGGTTTCGGGGTTTGAGATTCTATTCTGCACACAGTCGAATCTTTTGGTTAGATAAAAAAAAAAAGTAGCCAAATATTGCTGAAAACTATATCAGCTAAGTTTTTGTACAAAATAAGTTTTAGATTATTTAAAAAAAAAAAATTCTTTGGTTTGTTCCTCTTGTTGATTTGGTAAGATCTTAGCTTAAGTTAGTTACACAACAGTACCACATAAAAAATAAAAATAAAATACAACCCCAATCAAAAAGAAATTTCTCAATACATAACACAACATTCTTGGGTACATTTTTTTGTGTTTGTTCGTCTGGCACAAAAAGAATAAAAACAGTAAAGTCTCTCCTATTGCGAAAACAAAGCTTCTAAGTAATCATCAACATAAGCTAAGCAAGGCCAATGATCTGTTCTTATATGCACCAATGTCGTTTCTTCACAGACTTCCATTTCAAACAGCAGATGATATCTCGGTGGCAAAAACATCAGCATCTTTATCTTTCCCATTTTCCCTCTGCTCTTCGTCGTCATTGGAACCTCTTGATCATCTCCATATCCAATGTATGTTAGACGAAGAGGGCCTCGGTTTAATCCCATCGCCCCTGTCGAGGATGAAGTAGACTGGTCCGCATTTAAGTGATCCCCTTCTTCTTCCTCCTTCCACATAATGTTCTCGATTATTCCTCCATCTCTTACAATGTCCACAAGCTGTTCTCCGATGATAGCCACCACATAGGGAGCTAAGTGAAGCTCAATTGCTTGTATTACACTTTCAACACGGACTTCAAGTAGTTTCACTGACCGAGTCCCGCTGACTGCTGCAGCAGTTTTGCCTCCTTTAAGAGCAAATGTTTCGTGTGCAGTGCTGGATGAAGAGCCACAAATTTCCCACAGAGCATTAAATAGATTTGAGTAGTAGTTCGGTATTGTATCTTCAGGTTCGTCAGGTGGGGCAAGAGCTTTCAGGAACATGTCCTCTATACCCACAGGGACACTCTCTAGTTTTCCCTGAATTATCTGACCATTCTCTGCATTTGCTTCCATCAAAACCTCGACCAAACCCGGCGTAGGTTCTCTAGGTTCCAATTCAACAGTTAAAGGTGCTCCCAAGCCATATTTGTCCTTATCTTTAGACGTGTTTCCTACCAAGACGATGTCCAAAGAACCTTCTTCGTCGGGTAGATTCTTAGTCCAGTGAGGCTCAGCGAGAAGGAAAGGTATGCGGCAAAATGGAATAGAGCCATAAGGTGCTGAAGATGAGAATTTGAGCACAGTAGCAAATATCGCAGGAGGTGAGTCGACCTTATCTAATTCGGTACTTTGGGTTTGACCACCCCATATTCTGCTATATGGTTCAGCATCCAATCTCAAAGTACAAGTTATCCTAACCTTGATTCCAGGCATATGTCTGACATCAGGAATTACTGAGAAATATCTTCTCAACCTTTCAAGTATTTCTGCAATCTTTGCGTCCATTACCCTTAATGTGGCCTTTCCTGATTCAATTCTTCGGGAGTGTGGCAAAACTTGGAGTTCTTGATTGCTATCAGGCTCGACTTCATTTGCCTGTATATTGCTTTCCACTATGCTATATCCATCGTTTCCCACACTTAGAGTTGGTAGAGACAAAGACCATGACTGTTTGACTAGTAGGGACGTAACACGCTCAAGGTGAATATATGATGAAAGGCTCTTGGATTTGTTGGGATCATGCTGATAACGTGGACTTTGGACATTATAAAATGCAGATGGATGAGCCGATGGAGTCACAGTATCTGCAGGTTTCAAAATGTTTTTCATCCTCTGTCCCGGTATACAAACCAACATCCTCAGATATATCCTGCATACACAAATTTAAGAGATTGAGTTGGTGCAATTAGGATTCATCAATGTAGAAAGATTTGTTTAGTGTGTGCCCACGGTCATACCTAGCGTTGTCTCGAACCTCCAGATCAGGGAAATAGAGACATGTAAGGGAAAGAAGGCGAGAGAGTCCAAGAAATAATCTAGAGCTCTTATGATGACTCAAAAGTGTTCGACAAATACCAAGAACTTCAGTTCCTTGATCCCACAATTTCAATCCCACATCAAACTCTGGCTTCTCAATAAGTGAAACAACGTACTTCGTAAGCAGATCAATCAGTCGAGAAGGAGGTATCGTGTCATTCTCAGCAATCCTATTGAAAAGTGGGAAGTAAGCTGTTAACAAGTTTTTCTTCTCAACTTTGGGAAGCAGTTTCTCATCGAGTGTTTGAAGAAATCTCTCTCCTAGCCACTGATGCTTTTGACAATTTATCAACCGCTCGATAAAAGCCACAATAACAGGGACCAGGATTTGAAACTCCGAAGCCATGTCTACTAGCAACCCCTGTTGTAAATATGAAGACGGTCAAAATAAAGGAAGAGTATATCTGAGAACAAAAAATATTCCTGAAGCTCAACAAAAGATTGGTTCTGGATTAATGTGTAATAAACGGCTACACAAGTTCTCTTCCTGCTGGAAAAGTGAATCATCGTCAACCGAGGCCAAGAAACAAGCTAAGATAGCTACAGACCTGCAAGTTTTGGAAGAGGTTAGACTCCATAAGGCTTCTAGTGGTGGAAGGGTCAGAGTCAGAATGTGTAGATGAACATATCAGAAACTTGTGTAAAGTGCGGAATGCTAGAGCAGTTTCTGAGCTCCAAGGAGGCAACCATTTGAAATCCGAAATCGATATTAAGCAGGCCTGCAACAAGTCCCCAGTAGATTTGCTGTTGTCACCTCCACTCAAAGCGTTGGAACTAACAGCGCACTGTACCAGCAGATCAAGTTTCAATGCCTTTAAAGCAAGTGGATCAAAAACCACAGGATGAAACTTCTGCACCATCTGGAGCACAGATTTCCTCTTCTCGTGCTCCTTTCTCAGCATAAGCTTATTCAACAAACCCATGAACCAGTGCAACGCAAGCAGGCGGAAAACAAGATGGATCTGAGTCTCCTTGGAGAGGAGCATAAGACGTCTCATGATCTCTTTCTCTTGTCCCTCGAACGCATCAGGGAACTGAGAATACATAATCAAGACAACATGACAGAGCATTGGATCAAACGAATAAATCATCCCCAAAAACTGAACTTTCAACATAGAGGCCTGTAACTCCAATGCCGATGCAAGTGGTACAACCATACACATAAATTCCATCATAGCACAAGACGTAAACAAATACGGCGATTCCAACATGAAAGCCAATGTTCGTCTTAGTTCCTTCTGATCGGGTCCCGACCCTTGGCCTTGACCAGGAATCGAACTCTCGTCCTGCATCCAATTGGGAGCATTGAAAGGCACCAGAGGTATAGAGGTACTAAGAAGTGAAACCTTCAGCTTCTGATTAACCACGTTGTAAACAACAGTCGTGAACAAGAGAAGGTAAGATTGCACGGCGTGGGTTCTCTCCGCTTGGCACAGCGACCAAAGATGACCAGCGACATCGGAGAGTAAACCAGGAAAGGCTCTCTCAAGCTGGCGTAAGCACTCACAAGCGATGGCACGCGATTGTCGGTCAAACCCGTGGTTGGGACGATTAACGAGCGCGAGGAGCAAGTCGACCATGGCTTCAACGTGACGCATGGAGAAGGAATCAATCGATATCAGCACCGAAGTGAAAGAGACCATAGCTTGCTCCTTCATTCCTGACGACACATCCGTCGGAGATTGCACGATAGCACGAAGAGCATCGATAAAGCGATCAAAGGTTTCGCTACAACATTTATCAAACAAAATCACGGAAAATTCGTCAAGAAAGACAAGGATTGATAATTTCACTGGAGAAGAGAAGTCCTTCTTCAGGAGAGACGAGAGAGCCAAGTCCACTAGAGAATCGATCGAGAAGACCGTGGTGAACCAGTCGCGAGGAGCGCCGGAATCTCGAAAATCCTCGATAAGAAGGTCCCACTCGTGAACGGAGAGAGGTCTAGCCGGAGTCTTCTCCGACGTCCTAGTTGTCATCCTCCGATCGAATCTAGAATTTGGATTTGAAGAGAAAGAAAGAACCAACTCATTTCAGTCGCCAGAAGCTACAGGCTGACTCATTAACTTATTATTTATTTTTTCCAATTTTTTCTCTCTTATGAACCTATATTATACCGATCAAATGTAAATCAAAGTTTCTTTTTTTTAAATCTATAAAATCAAATCAATGATTTTATTTAATTTATAATATTAGTAAATTAGTGAACGTCATTTGAACAGAAGCTGCGTTTTGTAATCAACAACATTTACTAATCGAAATGTCAGTCATCATTTTGCATCATCAGGTTTTTGGCCACCAGCGACGCTGCTCGAAGAACTGTTGTCTCTGACGCTTGGAGAAGATGAACATTTGCTAGAATGTGAGCTTTCTTCTATTGAGTTATTGTTGTTGCTGTTTCTCTTTGTTCTCTTTGTCTTCTCTGCTTTTTGCAATGTATCCTACATAATACAGTTTTGAGGGAAAAAAAAACTGTTAGATACTATAAAACCTAAAAGAAACAAACAGAAGTAGATCTCTAGCTTCTGATTCTACTCTCTCACCTTATCAGAAGTAGACCCAGGGGTCTTTAGCTCGAGTTGTGTTGCAACGTCACTAGAGTCCTCTGCTTTCTCGGATCTGCTCTCTCTTGAAACCTTTGTTTTAGGTTCCCGAGAACGGCTACCCGGGATCTGTGGTATGTGCACGGACTGTTGTTCAACGACGGTACTATGAGGCATATACGGCATGTATGTAGGACATGGAGCTGGGATCATGCTTGGGTTCTGGTTCCCAAAGTATGTGTAAGATGGCATTGTTGGATGCATTGGGATTGAACCGGGAGGCATTGCCATTGGCATTGGGTATGGAAAAGATGGTGGTGGAGCCATCATGACTGTATGATCCATTGCAGCTCCCCATGGGGACATTGACCTTAATCTCTGTTGGTACTGGAGATTGAGATTCTCTATATCTGACTTTAACGATGTCTTTTCTTCTCTCAGGTCGTTTTTCTCCTGTGTCAACTACAGAAAGACCCAATGTTATACAATGCCCAGCAAAATCTTAATGTCGCTATTGATATAAACAGGTGATACAATCAGTCGCATAGTCTGTTCAGTTTGCATCTGTTGATGATTACTGTCTACATCATAAATGACTGAATACGAGTACATATCTATATCTCTACGTCATCATGTGACTGCTAATATCTTCCCTTAGAAAATTCAAGAGAGTAAGGGGTAAGATATGAACCTCGCGGGACTCATCTGTTAATGCAGTGTACTCAGATTTCAGCTTGTTGACTTCTGATGTGAGCTCCTTCAACAACTGGACTGTATCCGTCAGAATTGTGGCTTTGTCATTCTTGGGTCTGTCAGGATCTGCAAACAAATGATATATATATATATAAGGATCTAACTGAATCATCTAAAGTGAAATCCATACCACCACTGAGCTTTTACCGAGTACATTTCCAAGTTCGACAAAGTGCTCATTCAGTTTTTCCCTCCTCAACTTTTCACGACCTGCTTTTTGCGACTTTCTTGCAGAAACGTCCATGACCTCCGCTTCTCAAAACTGCAAAACACTGAATAAACTCAGAAGGCCATATTGCAGTCCCATTATTAGACATTTCTTAGAACTCAAATTCACCGTAGCAGCAGAATAAAAGCACATAAACCATAGAATGTTGGCTCACAACTGAGCCTTGGTTACTAACTGATTCTCTTTGAGCCAATAGCCAGGTAAAGTTTCATACTAAGAATCTCTTGGACCATAACTCAACTCTTCAAGTTGGTTCTAACATCTGATGGTTGATTGATCTTGAATATCTAGTTGTTGACTGTTGTAAACTAAGCAACGTGAAATCTAAAGATTGTTAAGACGCACTAATTGCGAAGAGACATTCTACCTATTCTAAAACGGGATATCCCCAGAAAATCTACACTCTTTGTAAACCGAAATTTTCAACATCAACATCTAAATAAATAAATAAAACCTATAGCGTTTCTGGAGAACAAACTTTCACAACAAAGAAATCTTCAATTGTCATAAGAGGTTCCCTCGACGAGCTCACTAAATCTTCACAAACTAGAGCTAGTTCCTCGAATCGAAACAATTACTTTGATTAAAGAAGCAGCTAGCTGGATCATGATCGAAACCCTAAGTAGAACGGTGGACTGCGGTGAATTCAGGTCGATCTATTGAACCCAAAAATAAGAGAGCAGAGGTTGAAGAAACTCACCGGCAACGGAGACAGTCGATGAGCAATTGAGAAGACGAGGTTCGGCGAAGAGAGATTCCCGTCCTAGCCCCGCTCTCTGCTCACCCGCATTATCCCCTTTTTCAACTATTTAATTATTATTTTTTTTATTTCGACCTCCCTATCATTTTTATTCTTATCGATGACATTAAATAATTTTACTTTGGAAAAAAAGAGTTGAAAAGCCCCTCAACTTTTCGACTGGGGTACTTTAAACTATGTTATCTTAAATGATTAGTTTAAAGCATTAATTATTTGTAGAGATTTTATTTAAACATATATTTTCATTGATTTATCTAAATTATATATAATATTAGTCAACCGTTAACTGAGTTTAATAAAAGTAAAACGTTGATTTTTTGGGTTAAAACTGTTTAGTCAATATAAATACATGTTTTAAGTGGTTAAATTCAAAAATTTTGTGATTTTAATGGCTTTTTAAAAGTTAAGATTTTCTTGTCTACATTTAAAAGTTCAATTTTTTTTCCTTTTAAGTCGAAATATATTTTTTGTCATAAAGTTACAAAAATCAATATTTTTTACTTATTTATTTTGTAAAAAATTACATTAGTGCAAAACTATATGTTTGAGTTATGTAGATTTTAAATTCAAACTCTTAATTGACTATAAATCACTTTAAACTAATCATACACATAAAATAATTACTTAAACTATATTTATTATTCAATCATGTAATTATTTAGTATATTATATATATATATATATATATATATAT
>OVBE01002588.1:0-29963 GCA_900406425.1 Iberis pinnata
AATGTTTACAAAAGAATTTTCGCTCGTCTAAAAGAGAGAAGGTCGTCTGAAATTGCTATGACTTCTCTCTAAGAATTTCTCTCTCTAAAATCCAACCCCTTCTTGCTTCGAAATGATCTTCTATTTATAGTCTAACCGTCATCATTGCGAGTAGCTTAGTAGGACTTCTGTTCATGCGGCGATATAGCTTGTAGGGTACTGTGCGCCGCACCTAGGGGCTGTAGATGTACTATTGAAGCGGCTGGTTGCGTGCGTCTTGACGCGCCGGCGGGGTGGGCTGCTTCCTTCTCCTTTGGCTTATGGGCTTTTCATGAATCGGGCCTGGGAGTTTGAGCCCATATCCCACAGCTTCTTACATGTGATTGTGTAGCTAAAACTAGCAAACCCCTGATCAAATCTACTCTAATTTCATCAATTAAAATCGTATCACTAGAATCAACATATCCCAAAATCACAACACTAGAAGTGAAGAATAATTACTTTTGAAAGTTATCATACCTCAAAAAACCTTATGCAGGTGTTGTGAGTGATTTGCTTTATTCTTAAATGTTGTCTTTATTCGGGTCTTTCTTTTATTCTGATTTAATGATATTCATTCATCAAATCAATATTTGAAAACATATTTGCTTGAATCACCCAGCATGTCGTCCAAGTATGGTATAAACTAAAATAAAGAACTTGATAGTGATTTTGTTGATAACTCAAATATTCATACACTTCCTCATTAAACCATCCTTCTATTTTACATGCAAGATGGAATATAACATGATCGTGTGCATTCCCTCACATAGCCTCTTACAATAAGCTATTGAACTTCTTTTTGCAACTTCTTAGCTTCCTTCTGGTTACTTAGCCTCAAGGTAAGAAAGTTGATGGGTGTCAACAAGATATCCACACATCTTAAGTATCTTTTTGTCCATATCTTAGCTACAAAATGAAGCACGATGTTGATTGTTACTCTCTGCCACAAAAGTATCAAGCAGCTCACCCGACTTAATTTGACCCCTCTATATGGAAGCACGTGGTGGCGTTATCGCATTGGTGAATTGTTTTCCTAGCCATTTATAATACTTTGGTCCGACCTAAAATTATGAGAAATAAAATACCTTTGAAGATTCTCCTTGGCCAATTCAATGTATCATGGTCTAACTTACCTTAGTCGACAGAGATCTCGTCTCTAGGCCAACTTCATTTTCCTGTGGCCAAACTTGGCTTGGCTTGGCATTTCCATTCATTTTATTGGCCTATCTTAGGTCTTGAAGTGGGGCATTACATGAAAGACTTACTATTGATACTCAGTCAAACATTCCATTAAGACTCGACCACACTCCAGACCCACCTTAGGTGGATTGAAGTCCACAGGACCTTGTCAAAAGGCATATGCTCGGCGTGGACCGAGGTCAAGTTTAGCCCATGGATCTCGAGATCTTGGCCCAAAGGGCTTTAGTTGTTGAGGGCACGTTAAGAGTCAAGGTGACCGACTTAAGGTTATATAAACACTTTTGATCGATGTAAAATAAGAGCACTTATTGGTCTTTTAAGAAAAAAATAATTTCATATTTAACCTCATACATGTCAAGATTAAATCTAAACGAAAGGTTAATCCTGCTCCATTAAATCACAGGTTAGAATATTTATTTTTTTAGGCTCTTTTATCTCTATGACTTTGGAAATAAACCTAAGGTAAACATGTTGGTTATGGTATAAGTTTTTTTCTTGTCAACTTAATTATATTAAATTAAAAACAAACAGCACAACAAAGGGTAAAACTAGTCTCATTCGAGGAAATTACAAAACCAAATTGGATTAATAACCTCTTACTAAGGTGAACTAAAACTCCTAAACAGAAGGATAGCTAATCTCATATTGGAAAGACATAATCCTGATTGTATGGTATAAAATGCTCGAGATATAAGTCGGGATGCGTACGCGGAACATCGTTTTCCGTCTGGTCAAATACCAAAATCCATCGGCAAAACAGAAGCGCCAAGCTCGCCATGAAAACATCGATCTACCATCATATACAACCTATGAAGCATCACAGCCGAAGCTACCACTTCCCATAATCGGCGAAGATTGTCTTCTAAAAACCAGAATCTATACATGTAACTAAGAGCAGCAGTGATGAATGCATACTTGAAGGGCTAAATTCCGAGGTGAAAAATCCAACACCAACAGATCTTCAAACCGCGACGAACATGATCAACAAGAAACCACCTTATAGATAAGGCTACTCACCATTCCTGAAGCATGTAGAGATAAAACCGTCAAGGGAAAATTCCTGAAAATACTTCAACTATTGAATTTTTGCCAGAAAAATACACGAACTTATTTGTCTACCCTTTTAATAGACAGAATATTAGATATTGTTCCTTTAATATCTAAAGTTTCAAAAATCACAAATTTACTACACGGCGTTTAACGAAGCAAACAGAGCTTAACTAAATTGTTAAAACCATAGTTAACGATTAAACTTGTGGTTGATTAGAGTTTGCGAAATTACTCTTTTTACCCTTAGTAATTTTTTGCCTTAGTAAAAAAAATCAAAATCGAATTGGGGAAAACCCAATCCGACGAAGAACCCTAAAAACCGCAAATCTCAATTTATTTATTCGTGAATTTGCTTGCTGAAGTGAGACATTGTCAATGCATTGAAAGGAATCTTTGCAATTACGACAGAGAAGATGAGGTAAATTTTGTAGATTTTGTTCGATTCTGTAGCATTGTTCGATTTTTAGATTTAGGGTTCTTTCTATTTTGTTGATGGCTAACTATCGAATTTACATAGTGAGGAAGGGGTGATGAATCTTAATATACATTATGGAGGAAAAATAGTGTGTAATAATGACAAGTTGAATTACGTAGGAGGATTGATGGAGAAAATGGTTAGAGATCCGGATTATATGAACTGGTCAATCTTCGATAGCTTATGTGCAGAACATGGTGATTATAACCAACTGGAATCATTATGGTAAAAGCTTCTACAAGAGGATATGAGCTTAAGTAGGGTTATATTTGGAGAGAAGGATGAAGAAATCTTAAAATTGTGTAGTGAGGTTGTTGTTGTGGGTGAAGTAGACTGCTTTCTAGAGCATTATATTTCAGAGCCTGCTGCTACACCACTTATGCTTATGGATGAAGAAGGGGAAAAGTCTGATGGTCATGAAGCAAACATTGAAACACTAGAAGAAGCTGATGATATAATTGATGAAGGAGGAGGTGATCCAAGGTTTGATGTTTTGTTTAAGGAGGTGAACAATGCAGCTGGTGAAGGAGAAGAAGATGGTCAACCTGTTGATGGTGGTGAAGGAGAAGAAGATGAGGAAGCGTGTAAAGATGATGATGATCCTGACCCAATAGTAGAAACATATGATGAGTGGGAAGATTTTAATAGAAAAGAAATAGATACGTCGAGACATACATACCAAAAGGAGAAGCATCCATACTTGTTGTTAATGCAAACAATTAACACTAGTGAGGAGTTTAAAGATCAACTACTATGATACATTTTATAGACAAATTACAATGTGAAGTTGTGTAGGTGTGAGAGAACTAGATTGGGAGCTATTTGCAGAAATGAGAATTGTAAGTGGAAGATCTATTACTCGGTTGGAAAACCGAAAAGAAAATGGATGGTGAAAACGTATGTTGCTGAACATAACCATTTGAAGAGTGGGAAGGCTTGGATGTTGAAAAAAGGGACTGTTGCAAAATTACTCAAACATGAGGCAAGGAGAAGGCCTTGTATAACGTGGAGAGATTTCAAAGATGAGATTATGATGAGGTATAATCTCTTTGTTTCTAAGTGGATATGCACCAAAGCAAGAAGAATGGCACTGGATTTAGTAATTGAAAATCAAAAGGAGCAGTTTGCAAAGTTTTGGGACAACGAGGTAGAACTAAGGCGTTCTAATCTTAACACAACTACAAAGATTGTGACCATTCCTCGTGATGATGGTACACAAGTTTTTGACATATTCTACATTTGTTTTGAGGCACTAAGAAGCACTTGGATGCGATGTTCTACGCCAATCATAGGACTTGATGGTGTCTTTATGAAGTGGGAGTTGAAATGTGAAATATTGGCTGTTGTTGGAAGGGATGCTGATAATAGGATCTATCCCATTGCATGGGCCATAGTAGGAGTTGAGGACAATGACTCTTGGACCTGGTTTGTTGAAAAATTGAAGATAGATTTGCAGTTGGGAATAGGCAACAGATACACCATCATTTTAGATAAACAAAAAGGGTTGATAAATTATGTTGGAGATATCCTTTCGAATACGAAGCACATGCATTGTGCTAGGCACATACTCGCCAATTGGAAGAAGGTTTATGGCCAATATGAGTACGAAATGTACTTTTGGTCTATTGCTTATAGTGCTTATGTTGGTGATTATAAATACGACATGGAAGCATTGAAGGAGTTTGACCAAGTTGCTCAAGTGGATCTTCTTAAAACAGAGCCAAAACATTGGTGTAGAGCTTTTCTTTCAAATGATGCTAAGTGTCAAGATGTGTGCAACAATTTGTCAGAAAGTTTCATCAGAACAATTAAAGAACCCCGTAAGCTACCATTCATAACATGTTAGAGGAGATTAGGAGACAAGCTATGAAACGCATTTCCGGGAGATGTGATCTTACAAGTAATTGCAAGACTAAGTTTCCACCAAGTATAATGCAGGTATTTGAGCAAAACTGCATTGATAGCAAGCATTGCACAGTTATAAAAAGCAGTGAGAACTTATATGAGGTGATAAAGCTTGATGGTAGCTATGAGATTTCTTTGCTCTACAATCACTGTACTTGTAATCAGTGGGACATCACAGGAATACCTTGTCGTCATGCTATTCATGTTATAGCAGACCTTAATCATGATCTAGAAGAGTAATTCTCTGACAATTCTCTTCATAATTTATCAAATAGTCAATTCTAATCAAGCTTTTCTTTTACATTTCCACCTATGTGGACAACAAGTACTTAACTTCTACTTGGCAAGACACATACAAAGTCAACATCAAACCCATAAATGGAGAAAGATTATGGAAGAAGACAAGAAAATATCATATTCAAGTTCCTCCATAAAGTTGAATGCCAAGGCGTCCAAAGAAGTATGCAAGGATTAAAGAAGCACATGAGTCATTTTGAAATCCAACAAAGGCTACGAGAGGTGGACGGATTGTTACTTGTAGAAATTGTAAGCAAACTGGACTCAATGTTGGGACTTGCACAGGTGCTAAAGTGGTACAACAAGGGCCTAAAAGGAAGAGAGGGAGACCTAAAAAGACCTTTGTAAGTTCTATTTTTCCTTACACACAATGCTGCATTTTATTTTTACTTACCTATTTGGTTGATGTTGTCATAGGATGATCCATGGAGCATACATAATGCGCCTAGAAGACAGAGAAATGCTCAAACTCAATCTACACCAAGAGAAAGAAATGCTCAAAGCCAGCCTACATCATCCACTGCTCCACCTTCTGTCAGTACTCATGGGCGTGGTCGTGGAGGAAGTTCTCGTGCTCGTGGACATGGGTGTGCTCGTGGACGTGGCCGTGGAGTTGAACCTCATATTCTTAGAGGGTATAGATGCTACATTTCTCCTTGGACTGGGAAAATTTTCGACGTGTGGGGTTCAAGTGTTATCAATCTTAGTGGTCCTCCACCACAAGCACCACCTCGGGATAACCCTTAGTATGATAAAATGTTGTTGGTTGGTTGATTGTTTTTGGAAGTGAATATGGTGATTCTCGGGTTATGTAGGATAAAACCTTGCATAAGGTGATTGTTTTTTGTTGCGATTATGGTACTCTCGGTTATGTAGAATTGAAAACTTTTGTTATGTTTAACTTCAAACTTTTTGTTTTTTGCTATCTACAAGAGACAAATATTCCAAAAGACAAACATAACTAACAATTAAACAAGTCAATAACCAATACAACACATAGATAACGCATAAACCTAACAAACTACAAAACCACAAATTGAACCAAATTCTTCAACAACATAATGACCAACCACAAAACCTCCCCATGAAATTAAAATGAATTGTCGCATGATTTTCTCTTTTTGTTTTGAAACCTCAACTTCCTTTTCAAGATTTTTTATCTCATCTTTTAGTTTAGTCACATTGATGGTTGCATTTGTGCTTCCTCTTCTCATAATTTCTTTGTTCATGCTTTACAACTCTCTTTAAGCTGTTTGATTTCTTCTCTTTGAAAACGAATCTGGTCTCGGGCTTCCAAAAGACTTACCTTCTGCCACCTATGAGGCTTTGATGACTATGAATTTTCATGGTTTTTACATGTCATTTAGCATCAATTATGAGGTCTTTAGGCGTGCATACATCACATTTATAGTTGATTTCAGTAAGTTTGTGAGTTTTAATACATTTGCATTAGAATTCGCATATGCACGCATTTTGGAGATCTTTCAGGACTTTCAGGAGTTTTCAGGAAGGTTTTGTGAGAATTCAGAAAAGCAGCACTTAACATGGAATGGAGTAGCACTTAGCGTGGAATGGACTGGCACTCATGTGGATCGACCTCAGCTTTACCTGGATCGATTTCAGCTCACTCCTGCATTGATCCCTGATCTATCCCGCAGCACCTATCTGGATCGATCCTAGTACACTTCTGGATCGATCCTAGCACACTTCTGGATCATTCCTGCAGCTTACTCCTGGATTGATCCCAGCACATATCTGCATTGATCCCAACACACGTCCATATCGATCCTACACCAACTTGTGGATCGATCCTGCATCAACTTCTGGATCGATCCCAGCACTCAACATCATATCGATCTCGTTCAAGCCTCAAACAAGCAGGATTGATCTCAAGCTCAACTTCTGGATCGATCTCACGCAAACGTCCCCAGCTCAGATCGATCTTGCACTTACCAACTTGATTCAAACACGCTCTAACCCGACCAAGTCATTTCCGAAGTGGACCTGACCCAAGATCCGAGCCAATGATTAGATTTTGTCTTTAGTGCGATTTATGGATTTTTCTAAACACTATAAAAGCCCTAACTCGCCTTCTTTTGCAGAAGTCTTGTTTTTCTTTCCTTTTTAGGTTTTTTCTTAGGTTTTCATTTTCCTTTTTTGTTCTTCATGTTCTTAGGTGTATAACCCATAATCTTTTCAGTTTATGCTAATCTTCTGTTTTTCCGTTACTTTCTTGCTTAGCTTTAGGTTGTTGTTTATTTGGTGCATATTGATTTACGCTTTAAGCTTTTAATCTTCTGTATTAAGTTTTTTCTTCATCTTTGTTTTTACTGTTTCATTACTGTTCTTAGTTTCTGGATTTGAGTTCTTGCAGTTCTTACTGGTTCTTCATATCTTCTTCTTAGATCATCATGTTTAGGTTTATAGTTATGATTTCTGTTTTCTCTGTTTTTACTTCCATGAGTAGTGAGTAGTTCCTGAAGTTCCTGAGGATGGGGTAGACTAGGGTTGATGTCATAATCTCACCTTAGACACCTAAGCTTGTGTGAAAACTTACATCCCTTCTGTTTCATTTGTCTTAAAGCTAGGTTCTTTCACGCCAATCGAAATCTGATTGTGGACATTCCAGCCTGAAAAGCGTTCTATGGAATATCTGATCATGGTGATTTAATAGATTATTATATCCTTACGCAACGCCTAGATTCTTAGGATATGCACCGTTAACGGGAGTTAGGTCCGGTGATTGCTTAGGTTGATTCCATTTATCAAGGGATTGGACTTGGTTACTTATGAACCTATCGTCAAGGGATAGCTTACTAATTGTTTGAGGTATGTTAGGTGCTTAGGTGGATTGGGACGGATCTCTAGTTGATTACCCTTAGTCCTCATGAGCTCCTTCACATTTGTTTACATCTTTCACTCTCTCTTCTTTTACTCTGTTTTTGCATCTTAGTCTTTTATGCTTCTTTTTCTGTTAGTGCACTTTACTTCCAGCATGTTCACTGCACTTAGGACCTGTTAGTAAACCACCTTTTTTACTGTTTATTTTGACTTAGAAGCATTCTTTGCAATTCAGATTGTTAGAGCACACTTGATTGGATTGATAACCCATCTATACTACAATGATGGGGAATTGATACCCTTTAGGACTTAAAAATCTTACTATCAATTTGGCACCGTTGCCATTTGGATGTTGTTACTACATTCTGGGTTTTGATTCTTTTGAGATCAAGCTTATTTTACTTCCTTACGTACCTATTTACCTTTGTTTGCTTTGTTTTCAGTTACCTGTTTACCAGTGTATGAACCTAAGAAGCAGAGGACCAACAAACTTGATTCCTCTCGTTGACGACATCAGAGCTCTTGACTGGGAACAGTCTCGGGTAAGACGTGAACACGAACGTGCGGAACATTTGAGAAGGTTGGGCTTACAAATGGCAGGCAACGCTGGCAGAGATAACCAGAACACCATAGGTGTTGGTGACAACCCCAACACTCACACCATCAGACATGGAATCAATCCACCCGCAGTTCAGAACAACAAATTTGAGATCAAGCGTAGTCTCATTACAATGGTGTAGAGCCACAAGTTCCACGGTCTACCAATTGAAGACCCACTCGATTACCTCCATGAGTTTGATCGGTTTTGCAGCCTCACGAAGATAAATAGTGTGAGTGAGGACGCTTTCAAACTACGCCTCTTCCCTTTCTCTTTGGGGAAGAAGGCGCACCAATGGGAGAAGTCACTTCCAAGGAACTCCATTACAACTTGGGATGCCTGCAAGAAGGCATTCCTTGCAAAGTTCTTCTCAACTTCCAGAAAAGCACGTCTAAGGAATGACATTTCAGGCTTTGCACAGAAGAATGCTGAAACCTTCTCTGAAGCATGGGAGTGCTTCAAGAACTACACAATGCAATGCCCCCACCACGGTTTCAGCAAAGCTTCCCTACTCAACACCCTCTACAGAGGTGCTCTACCCAAGATTTGAATGTTGCTAGATACAACTAGTAATGGGAACTTCCTCAACAAAAGTGTGGATGAAGGATGGGAGTTGGTAGAGAACCTTGCCCAGTTTGATGGGATTTACAGTGAGGACTACGACAGAACATCAGTTTCACTCCATCTCCGATGAAGAACAACTTCAGATTCAAGCTGCCGAAGCTCAACAGCAAGAAGAAATGTGCTATGTCTAGAACCAAGGGGGTTACAACAAAGGGTACTTCAACTACTCTAACAACCCAGGTCTTTCTTACAGAAGCAACAATGTTGCTAACCCACAATACCAAGTATACCCACCTCTACAACAGAAAAACTCTCAACCTTTCAACAACTACAACCAGGACAGAGGTTATTTCCCAAAGCCACAACAACAAAATGGTTTTCAACAACCACAACAGCATCCTACTGGTGCACCTCCTGGTTTCTCATCTACCCAACCTCCATCTCAACCCTTCAACATAGAAGCTATGTTACAACAGATTCTTCAAGGTCAAGCCAATCATTCACTCGAGACATCAAAGAAGTTTGGTGAAATATAACACAAGATGGACACTTCCTTCGGTGCAATCTACTCCAAGATTGAAACTCTCAACTCCAAGATCACCAATCTAGAAGGAAAAACCGCATCAACTTCAACTTCTACGAATGGTCATCTCCCAGGAAAATTGATAGTAGGCTTTTTAGGTTCTACTTGGGGTATCAATTACCTATCATTGTAGTATATATGGGTGTTATCAATCTAAATGGGAGCGTATTAATCAATCTGAATGCAATGGATGCTTTAAAGTCAAGCTAAGTATTAAAATGGGTGGTTTTGCTAAAAGGTCCTAAGTGCAATGAACATGCTAAAGGCAAAGTGCATAAACAAAGAAAGAATCATAAAAGACTAAGATGTAAAAACAGAGTAAAATCAAAGAGGGTAAAAGATGTAAACAATGTGAAGCAGTTTCTGAGGACAAGGGTAATTGACTAAAGATCCATCCTGAACCACCTAAGTACCTAACATACCTCATACAATGAGCTAACCCCTAGACAGTAGCAACATAAGCAACCAGTTCCAATCTCTTGGCAATCAATTTCAAGCAAAGCAATCACAGACTCAACTCTCGTCATAGATATTAACTACTAAAAAGACATGAACAACAATCTACTATAGTCAATAAGTTTCCCAAACAACTAATCTCTTAGAAGTGGAAACGAATCTCTGAAATCACCTAGTTCCAGACACCTTCAATGAATCACCTTCCGGTGTTGAAGGGACTAAAGGCGGGTTTTCAATCCTTTTCATGATGAAATACAAACAGCATTACGAGCAGGTGAAACCAAAGGGATTTAAAGACAAACAACTTAAGTACAAAGGTGAACTTTGGACATCAACCATAATCTACCCCATCCTCATGAACTTGATGGATTACTCACTACTCATGGGAGTAAAAGCAGAGAAAACAGAAATCATAACTTCAAAGCTAACATGCAGATCTAAGATTAAACAGATGAAGAACAACAAGAACACAAACCCATAAACTAAGAACATCAATAGAACAGTAAAAACAGAGATGAAGAACAAACTTAAAACAGAAGATTAAAAGCTTAAAACGAAAATCAACAAGCACCAACTAAACAAAAACCTAAACCTAAGCAAGAAAGTAAAGGAAAAACAGTAGATTAACTTAAAACTTGAAAGAAATCTGGTTTTTACACTAAGAACATGAAGAACAACAAAGAAAATGAAAACCTAAGACTAAAACCTAAAAAGGAAAGAAAAACTAAGATTGTTGCAAATGGAGGCGAATTAGGGCTTTTATAGTGTTCAGAGAAAAGCTCTAATTCTCACTAAAGACAAAAAGCTAATCATTGTCTTGGATCTTGGGCCTTGGTTCAGGTGCTATCCGGATTTGAGTTGGTCGGGTCAGAGCTTGAGTTAGCGCGTGATCGATCTGAAGTGTTGAGAGCTTGGACGTAAGGGTCAAGATTGATCCAATCTAAGACGCGTTTGAGAGTGGGATTGATCCTGGAGTTGAGTACCTGAGATCGATCCAGCCTTCAGGTTGTGATAGATCCACACTTAGCTCAGCTTCTGTTTCATGTACTTCATGTGCTTCTTCAGAAACTTTCACAAGTTGTCCCGGGAGAGATAGAGTGAGATCGATCCATGTGAGTGTGGGATCGATCTGGAGTGTTTTTGGGATCGATCTGGATCGATCCAGGAGTGAATTGAGATCGATCAAGATGTTGCAGTGTGAAGCCCGCTGAGATCGATCCAGAAAAAGGGTGAGATCGATCTGAGAGACAGAGATCGATCCAGAAAGAGGTAGGGATCGATCCAGTTTTGGTCCTGAGGTAGATCCAGTCTATTCCATGCTAAGTGCTGCCCTATTCAATGTTAAGTGATGCTTTTCTGAAATCTTACAAATCCTTCCCGAAAACTCCTAAAAGTCCTGTAAAATCTCTAAAATGCGTGCATATGCAAATTCTAATGAAAAATTCCTAAAAATCACAAACTTACTAAAATCAACTATAAATGTGATGTGTGCACGCCTAAAGACCTCAGAATTGATGCTAATTGATATATAAAATTCTTGAAAATTCAGAGTCATCAACTCCCCAAAACTAAATCCTTGCTTGCCCTCAAGAAAGTAATTCAGAAGTATGGGATTGAGGTTTGAATGTGAGAACTCAGAACCAAAACATGCTGCAAACACAGGTAATATTAATGTCCTGGTTACTAGTTTTAGAATGCAATCCTAAGTTCATCCTACTTAAAAACTTTAGCCATACTCATCACAGTTCATCACAGACCAGTTCCAACTTCCACAAAGCATTCAAATTTGTTTGTTCCTTTAAAATTCATTAATCAGGAACCATGGATCAAGTCATGTGCCTTCAATGAACTCATTTGGTCAAGGACTGGTTAAGGAGTAAAGATGACCCCTTCATGCAGTGGTTAGTAATTCAGAACAAGGGTTCTCTCAAAAAGGAAATGAGATTTAGCAGAAGGCTAAAGGTAAGAACACTTGATGCATACAGAAAGAGAACCTCATCTACCCAATGCTAATGAAACCTAAGTTTCCTAATTCTACCCAGTGATGCGTCCTAGTTCTACCTTTTTGAAACTCAAAGTGATCATACCCATTTACATTCCCATTTTTCATTCTTTCCTTGTTACCCATACGAGAGACTTCTTTCTTAGATGCTGCTAGCTGTTTCAGGAACTTACTTACTTTAACACTTAATGGCTATTGACCTTCTTACTTGCACTATCTTTTTGGGTTTACCCTTTTGCATTCATTTTCATATGTTTCTTCTTATTTTGCACTAGCCATACTTCTTTTTTATATTAATGTTCCCCCACACTTTCTACTAGCATGTTCTGATTCTTTTTTATTTCATCTCCTAAGGTTCTTTCTTAACACTTCCCTTTTTACCAACTACCAATACCCTTTCATTTGATTCCACCCAAACCAACATTCAAAATCGAATCCCACCTAGTCCTATCTAGTCCAAAAAGCATGGATTAGAACTACATGAGACACTATTCCTGTCAGTTCGAACCTAACACGTTATACCAAGCTCATTCCATAAAACACCTGCCACTCAGTAGCAAATTCAAAGTTTGAAAGGAGGTAAGGTTCAAAGGTGGGGATTCTACTTGGGTTAACAAGAGTGGTAAAAGGTAGAAGATAACCCAAATATGTATATGCTATCCATGAGTTCATATTCAACACACAAACATGATAATTAAGCATTCAAATTCAAGTTCTAATAGATATGAACAAACTTCAAATCAAAATATTCTTCAGGAGACAAATGATCATGCAAATTCACATTCTAAGTAAGGTGCGATTTTACTTCAGACAATTTCATGATGCGATAGACAACTAACAACCAGGGCACTAACACTTTCTGAGAAAACAACATACTTACAAGGTTATCACCTTCTTAGTTCCCTATGCATGTGCAACATCCTATATGCAACTACATGAAATGCAAATGACACTCTGTTTTTGAAGAGAAATTTTTGAAAAAATTTTAAGTTTTTATGGGTTTTTGATGCTAATAGATGCTATATGAATGCATTGCAAATTGGAGACAAAAGAACAAATAAGAAGATTTTATTAAATAGCAGGGTCCTTCCGAATCGTCCCCCAAACATGAATTACACAGTCTCTGTGTAATCCAAATTTTGGATTGGACTGAAGGATGGACAGGATAGTGAAAAATCATTTAAGACATTTTAAGCATAATGAGCAGACAGAGACAACAAGCAGACCTAGCGAGCAGGAACCGAAAAGCAACAAGTGGATTATACAATGAGGGGTGGGATCGGGATGGACCTCAAAATGGGTATGAAGGATTCTTAAAGGAGGGGCTCATCCTTCATGTTATAGTATCCTTGGTCTGCATTCGGTGCTCCTTCTTGTTGCTACTGGAGTACATGAGGTTGTTGAATTTCTTGATGTTGATGAATGAATCCACTATTCTCTCCTTCTTGTTCCGCTTGTGCAATAAGAAAAGCGCGTTGCTCTTGAGTCTCTCTTTGTTGCCTTGTTTGCTGAAATAGCTCAGCAATCTCACGTGTATGAAGCTGCCTTTTTGATAGGATTGGGGCTCTTGGTGGAGATTATGGAGAAATGGCAGGGTCCCCGTCTTTCCATCTCGAGAATTCTCGCTCTCTTCTCTGCCTTCTTAAGATTATTTCTCGCGGCGGTTGAGACATCCTTAATCCTGGAAAGATAATATAGAAGCGAAGATGTGTCAGTAGTGTTCAAAGCGCTTAAATAGTTCAACGAGTGCCTAATATGCATTCTCAAAAACGTGTTGTGCATGCAGGTTACTTAGAAAAAAAATCAAGTTCCATTCATTTTATTGTGATAACTTGTTATCCTTAGTTCAATCCACTTTGTTGCAAAGCTAAAACCGGTTTAATAAAAAAAACGTTTTTTAAAGATCGAAATCATTTTTATCGAAATATATTGAACTCGGATTGCAAGTTTTGAAGATTGAATATCAAAAAAGTTAAAGAATGAAACCGATTTTTCTAGTGAATATAGCTTGTCGAAAAATCCTTGTTAGAGCAATGCTTCAACTTGAAATGCCTTGGAGAAACCAATGTTTTAGAGAGAGTAGTTGTGAATTTGATGAGTTAAAGAATGAGAGATACTCCCTTAATATAGACCCATTGGTGATTTGGAGGAGGTGGTGGTGAGTGGGAGTTTGTGGTGGAGAATTAAAGATGGTGCATGTGGAGGAGGAGTAAAGAGGAAACTAATGTGACGAGGGTGGTGGTGTGTAAGAGATATGATGGGGTATCATAGAAAGGTAGAGTGGGCATTCACCATCTTGTTGCTCACACAATTGACAGTTCGTTACTATGGCCCAAGTTCTCACCATACATCAATCGGACTTTATCATTGGATCAATCACATTGGGCCTATAGGGACGATCTCTCTTGCAGCGATGGGTCGATCCTGTCATGAGTGTGGATCGATCCTGTCGTGAGTGTGGATCAATCCCTCCCGCAGTGATGGATCGATCTGTCCTGCGAATATGGATCGATCACAACACTTCTTCAGACTCATTTTCTAATTTCCTGAAACACCAAAAGCCAAAATTGAACTAGAATGCGTAGATGAAACTCTGAAAGATTGAAAACCGAAAAGGAATATTTAGAAAGATGGACATGGGATTTCCTCCCAAGTGAGCTTGTTTATAGTCCATAAGCTTGACTTCCTGTTTTTAGGATCAGTGTTCTTGAGATGGTTCCCCAAGGGGAACCGAGGTTCCTTCTGAGATTGCTCTGTCTGCCAAGTATAGTTTCACTCGTTGTCCATTCACTGTAAATTCACTCCCGTTGTTTCAAACCAAAGTGATAGCTCCATATGGTAAAACTTCCCTTACAGAGAATGGTCCGGACCACCTGGATTTGAGCTTTCCTGGGAACAGCTTCATCCTTGAGTTGAACAAAAGGACTTGGTCACCGGCGTTGATTTCCTTTACTATAATCTTTTTATCATGAAACTTCTTGGTCCTTTCCTTGTATATTTTGAAACTTTCATAAGAGTTGAGTCTGAACTCCTCCAGTTCATGTAGGTCTATCTCCCTCTTCTCTTGAGCTTTCTTGAGATCAAAGTTCAGGAGTTTAGTTTCCCAAAGTGCCTTATACTCTAATTCAACTGGCAAGTGGCATGCCTTCCCATAGAGTAGCTGAAATGGTGTTCGTCCTATTGGTTTCTTAAAGGCTGTTCTGTATGCCCATAATGCATCATCCCACCTCACTGGCCAATCTATCCTGGAGGTTCCAACAATCTTTGCGAAAATTGCCTTGATCTGCTTGTTTGATATTTCAACATGTCCACTTGTTTGTGGATGATAAGGTGTCGCCACCTTATGCTTCACCCCGTACTTCTTCAGCAGACCTTCAAAGACCTTGTTTATGAAGTGATAACCCCCATCACTGATCACTACTCTTGGTACCCCAAATCTTGGGAAGATTAGGCTTTTGAAAAGCTTTAGAACTACTTCGCATCGTTGGTTGGACTGGCAATTGCTTCTACCCATTTGGAGACATAGTCAACAGCTACCTGAATATAGCTATTACCAAAAGATGGAGGATTGAATGGTCCCATGAAGTCAATTCCCCAAACGTCAAACACTTCAAGCTCTAAAATCGGATTCTGGGGCATCTTATTTCTTCTCCCAATTTTCCCTGCCCTCTGACATGGGTCGCAAGTAGAGATGAAACTATGTTTGTCTTTGAAAAGTGTTGGCCACCATAGACCTGCTTGAAGGATTTTCTGAGCACTCTTAAATGTTGCAAAGTGACATCCATAAGAGGAACCATGACAATGTTCCAGAATTCCTTTCACTTCATCTTCAGCTACGCACCTTCTGAATAGTCCGTCTGAACCCCTTTTGTAGAGAAAGGGGTCATCCCAATAGTAATCCTTTACATCACTTAGGAACTTCCTCTTTCTATACTCGTTGAAATCTTTAGGGATTTTCCCACAGACCTTGTAATTAACTAAGTTCGCATACCATGGCGTTGCTTTTGTTGTCACTACTTCACTTTCCAAAAATGCACATGTATGGATTATCATGAGTTGCTCTTCAGGCATAGAGTCATAAATTGGAACCGAGTCATAAATCCTCATTCTTGACTAGTGATCTGCTACTCCATTTTCCATACTCTTTTTATCCACTATCTCCATGTCAAACTCTTGCAATAAGAGAATTCATCTTAACAGTCTCGGTTTGGTGTCCTTCTTAGCATAGATATGACTCAATGCAGCATGATTATTATAAACTATAACCTTCGAACTAACCAAGTAGCTTCTAAATTTTTCAAATGCGAAGACGACTTCTAGCAACTCCTTCTCTGTTTTGGCATACTTCACATGGGCATCATCCATAGTCCTACTAGCATAATAGATAACATGCACCTTTTTATCAATCTTCTGCCCCAAGACAGCTCCAACTGCATAGTCTGAGGCGTCGCACATGATCTCGAATGGGTAGTCCCAATTGGGAGCTTGAACTACTGGTGCAGTTACCAAGGCTTCTTTGATGCGGTGGAAGGCTTCCAAACATTCTGTGTCAAAGTTGAACTCGGCTTCCTTACACAAAAGCCTTGTTAAAGGTCTGGTTATCCTTGAGAAGTCCTTGATAAACCTTCTATAGAAGCCCGCATGACCAAGGAAGCTCCTAATGTCCTTCACTGTCTTCGGCGGTTGCAACTGCACCATTACATCTATTTTAGCCTTGTCTACCTCTATACCCTTCTCTGAGATCTTGTGTCCTAGCACTATCACTTCCTGTACCAAGAAGTAGCACTTCTCCCAGTTCAAGACTAGATTTGTCTCCTCGCACCTGGTGAGAACCTTGCACATATACGACAACCAGGAGGAGAAAGAAGATTCGTGCACGGAGAAATCATCCATGAACACCTCAACTACCTCCTCGATTAAATCTGAGAAAATCAAAGTCATACACCTTCTGAAAGGTGGCAGGTGCATTGCAAATCCCAAATGGCATCCTTTTATATGCAGAAGGGTCGTAAGGGCACGTGAATATGGTTTTTTCCTGATCTTGAGGTGAATAGGGGTTTGGTAAAATCCACTATATCCATCAAGGAAACAGTATAAGGATGGTTGGCTAGGTTTTCTAACATTTGATCTATGAAGGGTAATGGGAAATGGTCTTTTCTATATGTTGCATTCAACTTCATGTAGTCGATGCACATCCTATGCCCAGTGATTGTTCTGGTTGGTATTAGTTCATCCTTGTCATTTTTAATCACAGTAATTCCTCCTTTTTTGGGACACAATAAACCGGTCATATCCAAGTACTATTTGAGATAGGGTAGATAACACCAGCATCCATCAGTTTTATAATTTCCTTTTTTTACCACTTTTTCATATTGGGGTTCAATGCTAGAGTAAGATTCATTTTCAAGATTGATCATATGAGTGCATAGACTAGGTGATATCCCTTTTATGTCATCCAATGAATACCTTATTTCTTTCCTAAACTTCCTTAATTCAGTTAACAGTGATTCTAATTCATTTTCAGTAAGTTCATCACTCACTATGACTGGGTATGTTGAGTTCGGTCCGAGAAAGGCGTACCTTAGTCCTTTGGGGAGTGGTATCAGTTCCACACTTGGTGCCTTGAGTTCAGACCAGTCTTCAGATTATTCGGAGTCTATTTGAGCTTGGGTAGTCTTCTGACTCGGTTTCTCTTCGTATCCAAACTCTTCAGCGGCTGAGAAGACTTGTCTTTCTAAAACCCGGATATCTTCGAACGGTTCTCCGGTCTTCACTGGTATTCGTGAGTCCAAGATTTTCTCATACTCTTGACTTTCTCCTCGTAGGTCCCCTTTATCCCCATTTATGGTCAATGAAATTTGGAGTTGGTCAATCTCCTCCATGTAGAAAATCTCTCCTTCAGCAGCTGGTTTCTTCATGACTTCTTGAATGTCGAAGGTCATCTTCAGCTCCTTACCCATATTGAGCTAGATTTTTCCTTTCTAAGCATCGATAACAGCTCCTGCGGTAGCCAAGAATGGTCTGCCTAAAATCATAGGATCTCTGGGTTCTTCACTCATGTCTAGGACCACAAAGTCAGTTGGTATTTCAGCTGCTCAAACCCTTACAAGTAAATCTTCAAGGATCCCATGTGGGATTCGCACTGATCGGTCTACAAGTACCATAGATATATTGCAGGGCCTGAAATTTCTGAAACCTAGCTTCCTTGCAACTGATAGAGGCATAAGTCTTATTGAAGCTCCTAGGTCACACAAGCATTTGTCGAAGGACAAGGGTCAAAGCGAAAAAGGTAAGATAAATGATCATGGGTCTGCTAGCTTCTTTGGGGTTGAGGTTCTTGTGATGATCTCACTGCATTCCTCACTTAAAACTACCATCCCCTGAATCTCCTTTCCTCTCTTAGTGATAGCGTCCTTCAGGAACTTCTTGAATGGAGGCATCAAAGTGATTGCGTCAAGAAGAGGTACTTTGATTTCAGTGTCTTTCATATATATCTCAAAAACGCTTTTGTACTTTGCCATGATTTCCTTCTTGAATCTAGAAGGGAAAGGTAATTGTGGAACATATAGTGGTGGAATGAAGGGTGTATATTTCTGTTGTGTTGTAGATGGTTGTTCAGCAGTAGGTGGTTTGGTGATCATTTCTGGTGGATTTTGCAATGGCCTCTACAAATCAGTTATTGCAGGTTCTTCTTCTTCATTTTCTTTCAAACAAGAACCCCCCTCAACTTGTTCAACATTGTCCTCGGTGATAAGAGTAGTATGTCGTGGTGGTAATGCATTCCCAATGCAGAGAGTAATTGCTTTCACATGAGCAACATTGTGGGGTTGTGAACTGGATGTGCAGTGTAGTGTATTAGATGAAGAAGTAGAGATGGAGACAGTCTTGCTTTCAAGCGAAGAGACTCGGGAGGTTAGTGCTTCAAGCTTGGCGTAGACGGCATTGAAAGAAGAGTCCAACCGAGTATGAAGTTCACCAAACTCTTTTGATGTTTCCAGCATACTAATTGTTTGACCATGTAGAAGATGTAGAAGTAGTGCAACAACGTTGCTAACCCACAAAACCAAGTATATCCACCTCAATAAATGAAGAACTTTCAACCTTTCAACAACTACAACCAGAATAGAGGTTACTTCCCAAATCCGCAACAAAAAAATTGTTTTCAACAACCACAACAGCAACCTACTGGTGCACCTCCTGGTTTCTCATCTACCCAACCTCCAGCTCAACCCTTCAACATAGAAGCTATGTTACAGCAGCTTCTTCAAGGTCAAGCCAATCATGCACTCGAGTAATCAAAGAAGTTTGGTGAAATCCAACACAAGATGGACACTTCCTTCGGTGAAATCTACTCCAAGATTGAAACTTTTAACTCCAGGATCACCAATCTCGAAGGAAAAACCGCATCCACTTCAACTTCTGCGAATGGTCATCTCCCAGGAAAATTGATATTAGGCTTTTTAGGTCCTACTTGGGGTATCAATTACCCATCATTGTAGTATATATGGATCATCAATCCAAATGGGAGTGTACTAATCAATCTGAATGCAATGGATGCTTTAAAGTCAATCTAAGTATTAAAAGGGGTGGTTTTGCTAAAAGGTCCTAAGTGCAATGAACATGCTAAAGGAAAAGTGCATAAACATAAAAAGAAGCATAAAAGACTAAGATGTAAAAACAGAGTAAAAGCATAGAGGGTAAAAGATGTAAACAATGTGAAGCAGTTCCTGAGGAAAAGGGTAATTGACTAAAGATCCATCCTGAACCACCTAAGTACTTAACATACCTCATACAATGAGATAACCCCTAGACAGTTGCAACATAAGCAATCAATTCCAATCTCTTGGCAATCAATTTCAAGCAAAGCAATCACTGACTCATCTCTCGTCATAGACAGTAACTACTAAGCAGGCATGAATAACAATCTACTATAGTCAATAAGTTTCCCAAAAAACTAATCTCTTAGAAGTGGAAACGAATCTCTAAAATCACCTCGTTCTGGACACCTTCAATGAATCACCTTCCGGTGTTGAAGGGCCTGAAGGTGGGTTTTCAGTCCTTTCCAGGATGAAATACAAATCAGCATTACGAGCAGGTGAAACAGAAGGGATTTAAAGACAAACAAATTAGGTACTAAGGTGGAATCAGGACTTCAACCCTAATATACCCCATCCTCAGGAACTTAATGGACTACTCACTACTCATGGGAGGAGAAGCAGAGAAAACAGAAATCATAACTTCAAGGTTAAACATGCAGATATAAGGAGAAGCTATGAAGAACAACAAGAACACAAACCTAGTAACTAAGAATAGCAATGGAAACAATAAAAACATAGATGAAGAACAAACTTAAAATAGGAGATTAAAAGCTTAAAACAAAAATCAACAAGCACCAACTAAACAACAACCTAAAGCTAAGCAAGAAAGTAAAGGAAAAACAGTAGATTAACTTGAAACTTAAAAAAAATCTGGTTTTTACACCAAGAACATGAAGAACAACAAATAAAATGAAAACCTAAGACTAAAACCTAAAAAGGAAATAAAAACTAAGCTCTCTTGAAAAGGAGGCGAATTAGGGATTTTATAATGTTCAGAGAAAAGCCCTAATTCGCACTAGAGACAAAAAAAGCTAATCATTTTCTTGGATCTTGGGCCTTGGTTCAGGTGCTATCTGGAATTGAGTTGGTCAGGTCGGAGCTTGAGCTAGTGCATGATCGATCCAAAGTGTTGAGAGCTTGGACGTAAACATTGAGATCAATCCAAGGTAAGATGCGTTTGATAGTGAGATCGATCTTGAAGTTAAGTATCTGAGATCGACCCAGGCGAGTGTGGGATCGATCTGGTTTGACTGCGGGATCGATCTAGTCTTTAGGTTGTGATAGATTCAAACTTAGCTCAGCTTGTGTTTCATGCACCTCCTTTGCTTCTTCATAAATTTTACAAGTTGTCCCGAGAGAGATAGAGTGAGATCGATCCATGTGGGATCGATTTGGAATGTGATGAGATTGAACTGGATCTATCCAAGAGTGAACTAAGATCGATCCAGATGTTGCAGTGTGAAGCCTGGTGAGATCGATCCATGCGAAGGGTGAGATCGATCCAAACGAAGGGTGAGATAGATCTGAGCAGAGATAGAGATCGATATGAGTGAGTGGTGGGATCGATTTGAGTGACTCGTGAGATCGATCCAGGCAGAGAGGAGATAGATCCAATTTTGGTGTCAGTCCATTCCACACTTAGTGTTGCTCCCTTCAATGTTAAGTGCTGCTTTTATGAAATCTCACAAATCCTTCCCGAAAACTCATGAAAGTCCTGATCTCCAAAATGCGTGCATATGCAAATTCTAATGCAAAAGTACGAAAAATCACAAACTTACTAAAATCAACTATAAATGTGATGTATGCACGCCTAAAGACCTCATAATTAATGCTAATTGATATGTAAAATCCATGAAAATTCAGAGTCATCAGAAATCGAACCAAGCTTCTCTCACTCAAGGACAAAAGATCATCTCCACTTGCCTCCTTTACCCCATGGAAAAAAGATCACCTCCATCACTTCTCTTACACATCCACTACTTAAGGCAATTTCCACTCAAGCTTTCAAAGATTCCCTAACACACCCAAACCCCCAATGTCCTCTCCTTAATCCTCCTCCACATACACCATCTTTACTCCTCCACCATAAGCATCCACTCACCACCACCTCCTCAAAATCGCCAATGGCCCTATATTAAGGGAGTATCTCTCACTCTTTAACTCATCATCTACTTCACCAACCATTCTCTTTAAACATATTTTTCTCTAAGGCATTTCAACTAGAAGTATTGCTCTAACAAGGATTTTTCAACAAGCTATAAAACGCCTTGAACATGCATATTTAGCACTTGTTGAACTCTTTAAAACGCCTTGAAAATTACTCACAAAATTTTGCTTCTATGTTGACCTTTCAAGAACATAATGTCGCACATTGGTATGCCCAGCCGTTCAGAGAGACAATCGGTTGAAGAAATCTATTGGAGATTAATGCAACTGAACTTCAAAGGATCAACGTTTCCTGATATCGAGACTTTGAGAACTCTTGACATCCAGCAGGAGGTCCAAGACATATTGGGGATGATGATGATATCAACCATAGTCACCCATAATCACGAATCATACAGGGAGGAAACTTGCATGTTCTTAGCATCCCTAGAGGTCACATACTGTTTTGAAGATGATGTCGTTGATGACACTATTGGAGGTTTTATAACTTTCAAAACCTTGGATGGGGAAACCAAGAGAGTCACTTTCGGGGATCTATGGGACATCTATGGTTTTATGTGTATGAAGTATCAACCAAATGATTTCGAAGATGCTCAAGAGGAAGTAGAGTTTGTTTGGGATGAGTTAGCAGAAGACGATTTTCGACAGGGACAAACCAAAAGCTATAGCATTTGCCACCTCTGCCACCCAGCGATCATATATGTGCAACGGATTCTAGCTCATTCGTTCTACGCTAGGAAGGACACTAACATGATAATCATCAAAGAGATAAAGTACTTGCGCCTGGGAGTCTCTCATCGAATCCGCAACTCCTTGCACAACCAGAACATGTTTCCCTACCTAGTTCGACTAAGACCCTATCCACTCGAGCTATTCTTGGAACAATTGCTAACATACAAGAACCCCAACTGGGGAACAGGAGGACGGATGAGACCAGAGCTACGCATCAGAGGGTGGATAACGCTGATTTTCAAGTGACTTCGAATAAGACCTAGGGGATGCACTTACCCATCGAAACTGATGAACATGGATTACTTGGCAGAAACACGGTTCATAATTGGGAGTCTGAACTCCCAATTCTACTATTTTTTCTAGCTGGACTTCCAAAGGCAAGGGATTTTCTTACTTCCCGATCGCAGATGGATCACCTTTGATAGAGACAAAAATCTCGAGTTCCGTCAAAGCATATATGATTTAAGGGTGATCATCTCACAAATGACGCACATGGGATCAGCCGTGAACTCCTTCTCAAACCTCTACCTAGGTGACTGGGGTAACTAAGGTCCATCCCATTCCCCTCCTTCATTTTATGATCCATCTGATATGCTTATCTCATGTATGCTATGTCTGGTTGATGCTTCTATTTGCTCTTTATGTTCAAAGTGTTTTTAATGTTTTCACTATCCTGTCCATCCTTGAGTCCGACCCAAAATTTGGATTACATAGAGACTGTGTAATTCAGGTTTGGGGGAGGATTCAGAGGACTTTGTTATTAATGTAATTTCCTTGTTTGTTCCTTTGTCTCCACTTTGCATTGCATTCACATAGCATCTACTAGCATCGAAAAAACCCATAAAAATCTGAAAATTTTTCGAAAATTCTTCTTCAAAAACAACGTGTCATTGTAGTTGCATCTCATATAGCTGCATATAGGATGTTGTATTTCATGTAGTTGCACATGCATAGGGAACTAGGAAGATGATAACCTTGTAAGTATGTTGTTTTCTCAGAAAGTGTTAGTGCCCTGGTTGTTAGTTGTCTAATGCATCCTGAATTTGTCTGAAGAAAAACTGCACCTTGCTTGGAATGTGAACTTGCATGATCATTTGTCTCCTGAAGCATCTTGTGTTTTGAAGTTTTTTCCTATCTATTAGAACTTGAATTTGAATGCTTAATTCTCATGTTTATGTGTTGAATATGGACTCATGGGTAGTATATACATATTTGGGTTATCTTCTACTTTTTACCACTCTTGTTAACCCAAGTAGAATCCCCACCCTTGAACCTTGCCTTCTTTCAAACTCTGAATTTACTACTGAGTGGCAAGAATTTTATGGAATGAGCTTGGTAGAACGTGTTAGGTTCGAACTGACAGGAATAGGGTCTTATGTAGTTCTAGTCCATGCTTTTTGGACTAGATAGGACTAGGTGGGATTCGATTTTAAATGTTGGTTTGGGTGGAAACAAATGAAAGGGTATTGGTAGTTGGTAAAAAGGGAAGTGTTAAGAAAAAACCTTAGGAGAGAAATGGAAAAAGAATCAGAACGTGCTAGTGAAAAGTTTGGGGGAACAATGGTAAGAAAATGATGTATGGGTAGTGCAGAATAAGAGAAAACATGTGACAATGAATCCAAAAGGGTAAAACCCAAAAGATAGTGCAAGTGAAAAGGTCAAGAGCCATAAGTGCTTAAGTAAGTACGTTCCTGAGACAGCTAGCAACATCTAAGAAAGAGGTCTCACCTAAGGGTAACAAAGAAAATTTGAAAAATGGGAATGTAAATGGGTATGATCACTTTGAATTTCAAAAGGGTAGAACTAGGACTCCTTACTGGGTAGAATTAGGAAACTTAGGTTTCATTAGCATTGGGTCGATGGGGTTCTATTTCTGTATGTATCTAAGTGTTCTTACCTTTAGCCTTCTGCTAAAGCTCATTCCCTTTTGAGAGATCCCTTTTTCTAAATTACTAACCACTGCATGAAAGGGTATATGAAGGGGTGATCTTTACCCCTTAACATGTCCTTGACCAAATCAGTTCATTGAAGGCACATGACTTGATCCATGGTTCCTGATTAATGAATGTTAAAATGGCAAACGAATTTGAATGCATTGTGGAAGTTGGAACTGGTCTGTGATGAACTGTGATGAGTATGGCTAAAGTTTTTAAGTAGGATGAGCTTAGGATTACATTCTAGAACTAGTAACCAGGACATTAAATTACCTATATTTGCAGCATGTTTTGGTTATGAGTTCCCACTTTCAAACCTCACTCCCAGACTTCTTAATTACTTGCTTGAGGGAGGGCAAGCAAGGATTTAGTTTGGAGAGTTGATGACTCTGAATTTTCATGGTTTTTACATGTCATTTAGCATCAATTCTGAAGTCTTTAGGCGTGCATACATCACATTTATAGTTGATTTCAGTAAGTTTGTGATTTTTAGGAATTTTGCATTAGAATTCGCATATGCACGCATTTTGGAGATTTTTCAGGACTTTCAGAAGTTTTCATGAAGGTTTTGTGAGAATTCAGAAAAGCAACACTTAACATGGGATAGAGCAGCACTTAACGTGGAATAGACTGGCATTCATGTGGATCGATCTCAGCTTCAGTTGGATCGATCTCAACTCACTCCTACATCAATCCTAGATCGATCCCGCATCACATATCTGGATCGATCCCAGCACACTTCTGGATCGATCCTGCATCTCACTACTGGATCGATCCCAGTACATATCTGGATCGATCCCAGCACACGTCCAAATCAATCGTGCACCAACTTCTGGATCGATCTTGCATCAACTTCGGGATCAATCCTGCATCAACTTCTGGATCGATCCTAGCACTCAACATAAAATCGATCTTGTTCAAGCCTCAAACAAGCTGGATTGATCTCAAGCTCAACTTCTGAATCGATCCTACTCAAGCGTCCCCAGCTCAGATCGATCTTGCACTTACCAACTTGAGTTAAACACGCTCCAACCCGACCAACTCATTTCCAAAGTAGACCTGACCCAAGATCCGAGCCAATGAATAGCTTTTGTCATTAGTCCGATTTAGGGCTTTTCTCTGTACACTATAAAAGCCCTAACTCGCCTCCTTTTGCAGAAGTCTTTTTTTCTTTCCTTTTTAGATTTTATCCTAGGTTTTCATTTTCGTTTGTTGTTCTTCATGTTCTTAGGTGTAAAACCAAAAATCTTTTAAGTTTATGCTAATCTTCTGTTTTTCCTTTACTTTCTTGCTTAGCTTTAGGTTGTTGTTTATCTAGTGCATATTGATTTATTTTTTAAGTTTTTAATCTTCTGTTTTAAGTTTGTTCTTCATCTCTATTTTTACAGTTTCATTGTTGTTCTTAGTTTTTGGGTTTGAGTTCTTGATGTTCTTACTGTTCTTTATAGCTTCTTCTTAGATCATCATGTTTAGGTTTGCAGTTATGATTTCTGTTTTCTCTGCTTTTACTTCCATGAGTAGTGAGTAGTTCCTAAAGTTTCTGAGGATGGGGTAGACTAGGTTTGATGTCTTGATCTCACCTTAGACACCTAAGTTTGTATGAAAACTTACATCCCTTTTGTTTCATTGTGCTTAATACTGGTTTCTTTCACGCCAATCGAAATCTGATCTTGGACATTCCAACGCCCAAAAAGCGTTCTATGGAATGTCTAATCATGGTGATTTCAGAAATTAGTCTATCCTTACGCAACGCCTAGATGCTTAGGATATACATCTCAGCCTAGGAGGTAGGATGACTAGGGGGATTTTTGGCTTTAATAGGTTGATGCTTAATGCCTTCTAGATAGTGTACCATTAACGGGAGTTAGGTATGGTGATTGCTTAGGTTGATTCAATTTATCAAGGGATTGGAATTGGTTACTTATGAACCTATCATCTAGGGATTTCTTACTGATTGTTTGAGGTATGTTAGATGATTAGGTAAATTGGGAAGGATCTCTAGTTGATTACCCTTAGTCCTCAGGAGCTGCTTCATATTAGTTTACATCTTTCACTCTCTCTGGTTTTACTCTGTTTTTGCATCTTAGTCTTTTATGCTTCTTTTTCTGTTAGTGCACTTTACTTTCAGCATGTTCATTGCACTTAAGACCTGTTAGTAAACCACCCTTTTTTACAGTTTAGCTTGACTTAGAAGCATTCCTTCCAATTTAGATTGTTAGAGCACACCTGATTGGATTAATAACCCATCTATACTACAATGATGGGGAATTGATACCCTTTAGGACTTACAAAATCTTCCTATCAGGCTTTTCCTCATACGCCTACTAGGTTATCATCGGTCCACGATTTAACCACTTGCGTCGGACGTATACATAAGACACAAGTTGAGTTGTAGCTCTGGCTCCATGAGTTCGAATCTGAGACAGCATTACTTCGCTCCATGTGCACTGAAGACATAAGAAAGAAGAGACAATGAAGAAGATAGGAGAAAGAAGTTGCAGAATGAAGAACAAAACTAGGGATTTTACTTTAAAAGGGGATACATGATACTTACTAAGGGTAAAAAGAGTAATTTCGCAAACTCTAATTAACCACATGTTTAATCTATAACCAGATTTTTAACGATGTAGTTAAGATCTGTTAGCTCCGTTAAACGTCATGTAGTAAATTTGCGATTTTTGAAACTTTAGGTCAAAAGAACAATATCTAATAGTCTGCGTATTAAACGGGTAGCTGATATCACTCGATTTTGATGCCTTATAGTGAGTATTTATACTTGCTATTTGTCATCATTTGAGTATTTTCTATGTGTTTTTTGTATATTTTCATGATTCCATGTATTTTGGACGTTCTAGAGCAAAAGGGTGGTTTTGTGCACAAAATGAATGCAATTTGACGAATGTCGAAGGAGAGTTCAGCAAAAGAGTTGATCGAAATTTGGAGATTTTTCTATGAACGGAATGGGCTGAGATTTTAACTCAAACTTTCCAAGTGAGTTAGATTTCATGTGAAAGTGATTTGAAGTCAATCCATTGAAGCAATCAAAAGTTATGACGATTTTACTGAAAACTGGTCAAGCTGTCTCGCATAAGAAGCATGTGCAACACGTGATGGAACAGATCGATCGATCCACACTTGGATCGATCGATCCTGAAGACTATCAAACTTCTGTAAGTTTGGATCGATCGATCCGAATGCTCGAGAATTATTGAATAATGCCAAAAAGATATTTCCGTCCTCAAGACTTATCTTAGGTTTTTATTATTAGGTTTTATTCTTTTTGAACTCTATATAAGTGAGAAGCTTAGGGTTATGTTTAGAGAGACACAGAAGAAACACAAAACATAATACAATTCATTATTTTGAGAGCTTTTCTGAGAGAGACGAATCCTGACACCTGTATTTTGGAGAAGAATTTTGAACTCTCTTATTTACTTTTATAAATTCTGGTTTTTGAATATGCTTTCTCAATTAATGATTGTTGATTGCTTGGCTATGTCTGAGTAGTCTCTTTGTTAGGTTTTAGGGATTTTCCAGGGAAAATAGGTTTTGATGGTTAGGGTTTGACTTTAATGGATTTAAATTGTTTGGTTCTTAGTCTAGATTTATTATCATTGCTTGAATTAGCTTGATCACCTAGTTCATGATTTTAGGTTGATAAATACAAAGGGATTTGTTTTATCTAATTTGACCTAGTCTAGATGAATAAATTTTTTTTCTTGCGGGAGTATTGTCTTAGAATGCTTATGAACATATCAAATTTGTAATCACTGCATGATTTAATTGTCTGATTTAGAGATCTAAGATTTCGGGAGAAGGTTAGTCTTTATTTCTAGAAATTCTATCATAGGGGTCTAATACTTCGGGAGGATATTAGTCTATTGTTGTCTTTTGAGTTGAGAACTATTTTTATTGTTAATCTTGCTTGTGAACCTGAACCTCGAACCTGAAGATATGTGGAACTTTCCTATCGCCTAGTGTTTTATTCCACTACAAGAAATACGACTATTGATAGCGTCCCAGGATAGCGTTTTTTGTGTCACTGCTATTGTACATGGACACGGGTTTTATCCATAGCGTTTCACTTTTTAGGATGCTATTTTTCATTCCCGGTAAAACAAAGATACTTAGGCGCGTAAATTTTCTTAGTTTTGGCACTTACTATTGCAGATAATACAAAAAACGCTATGGTACTTACGAAATCACTTACTTTTTTCAAAATAATCAATTCGACTTAGTTATTTCTATCTTTCTTCATTATTTTCAGAAGATCTTCAGTGTATGCATTACTTTGGGACATTGTTGATCTCACCGATTCGAAGCTCTATTGCTTAATCGAGAAGGTATCTTCCTCATATACTTCAACTTTTAGTTAATTTTAGGTCTATGTAGATCGATTATGCAGTTTAGTTGATTTTAAAGTATCATCTACATACAGATTGTTTGAATTCGTTAGATGTGGAATTTAGCTGAAAATGTTATTTTGTATTCACAGTTCTGAAATGATAGTAAGGGTGAGAGGAGGCTACACGTCGACATTCGGCTCTGCTGGGGTAAAAATGCTACAAGAGAAACTAAGAACGTGTTTGGTTCCTTAACTTTGACTCAACTCACGCCGGAATTTAATACCCGAATTCCAGTAGAATCACTTTAGTTTTATAGAACATACAACAAGCTTTTAAAAAAAGCTTTAAGCATGCGCAAAGGCCTAGAAGCCGGCTTGGTAGAGTGGTCCAAACATGGCCGCAGAGCTGTTTCCTCTTCTATCAAAACAAGCTTAATACTTAGGCAAAATCAGGTTCTTATGTTTTTAGTAACATCATGTGCTTCTCACGTGACTCCCACTTAAACCGAGTTGGGCTTCAATTGGGCTTGTCTCCCACTTAATTCGAATTGTCCAGATCCAAGAAAGGTTAGTAGTGCTGAAAATTGTTTATACATTGTTACATATATAACTTGAGTACAGTACTATGATGTTTATGTAAATATTAGTATATAATAGGTAACTTTTTATATAAATAATAGGTAACTTTTTTATATAAATAATAGGTAACTTTTAAGGTAATCTAAAACGATAACAGTATTATGATGTTTATGTAAATAAAATATCATGGAAAACAATTATCACTGTAGAAGAAGCCGAAAAGATTATTTAAAATATTAGTATGTATATGAAAATAAAAACCAGATTTGAAGATCAATTTATTCGGATTTTTCGTTTTGAAGATCAATTTATTTGGTTCGATATTTTTAAATGAGGGTAACACATTATTTGTTTTATTTATATAATTATTGACATAAATATGTTTATGTGTATGATACGAAATCGATTTGCTATGCAATGCATGTAATCATTACAAATGCGGAANAAATGCGGAAAATGTATAGAAATATGTTTATTAAGAGTGACGCGTGGTTTGTGTTTCCCTCTAAACCAAAGATAAACCCTAATCCATATACAAAAGGGTAAATCCTAGTTTTGCACCGTTTCAACATTACACATAAATATATTATTAAAATAAAAGAAAATCAAATAAATAT
>OVBE01002589.1:0-29963 GCA_900406425.1 Iberis pinnata
CTAATTTTTAAGAAGATTTTGTTAGAATAAAGATTTCGTTAGAAAAACTAGGATCTCGCATCGATAATTGAATGAGGTCACCTCCTTTTCCATCTCCTATATATATGAGTTGTAGGATTAGTTTTAATCTCACATCAATTTTTGTACAGTAAGTGTAGGAAATTGATTTAATCGAGATCCAAACATAAATAATATTCAGTTAAATTCAATTTTATTTAAAATCGAATTTACAAACTGAATGTGGTAAATATAATTTTCCTTAATATTTTAAGTGTCAGATTTAATCAGCATCTAAATAGTAAAAAAGTATATTCGGTTTAATTTGTTTTTAATAAAAATGAATTAAAAGTTAAAAGTGATAAATATTACTTTGGTTTCATGAAAGTGATCCAATATTTTATTAAGTTAGAGGAAGTCAATATTAAGTTAATATTTACAAAGAGTGCCATTAGGATAAAATTTAGAAAGAACAAACAAACAAACAAACAAAATCCGTAGGGTCATTATCGACCAAAATTTTCATGTTGGCTTAATGGTCATGAGTTCGATTCGTTGAGTTGCATATTTTTAAGTTTATCTTTCGTAGATATTATTGTAGAGATATTATTGTTACCTTATGTTTGATTTGCCAAATCTGTTTGTTAGGTTTTAAGGAATATTTAAGTTTATTTTCCGTAGATATTATTGTAGAGATATGATCATTAGCTTATATTTTGTCAAATCCTTTTGTTATATTTTAAAGAATTTTTAAGATTTTTTTAGAATAAAGATATTATTTAAACTTTGATTAATTTCCTAAATATCCGATTAAAAATCTTATTAACATTAATATATAATTTTTTTTACATAAATCACAACAACATTAATTGTGTCTCTAGAATATTCTATAACTTTCTACAAACTTATAAAAATTAAATATTAAAAATGGTAGTCGGTTTATTTCTAGCTAAATATGAAAAACTAAATAAAATAATTGATTTTAAGAGAATTTTTGTATTTTTAAAAAAATATATAAGTGAGTTTTATTTGTAAAAACGTTTTCTTTCGAATACACAAATTTATTTTAAATATATTTGAGTTATATATTTAATATATTTTTTAGTTATATTTTTAAAAAATAAATGTTTCCTTTCTAATACAAAAATTTATTTAAAATAAACTAATTCCTTATTATTAAATTCAATTACCTAAAATATCAAAAAATTCTAATTGAATTACATTTAATATTCTATTTTTTTAAATTGTTAGAATAAAATTTTTTTGAAAAAGAAAAAGAAATTAAATATTAAAAATGTTAGTTAACCTTATTTGTAGCTAAATATGAAAACTTAAATAAGATGATTGATTTAAAAATAATATTTCCGTAGTTTTTTTAATTTTTCTAAATATTCACGTGTTTGTATCATTTTGATAAACATCTTAAATAACATATAAAAAATTCAATTAAAAATTTTTTTTCTTTCATAATATATTCACGGGTTAGTACCAATTGAATTAAATATAAGCAAATTAAGAAATTAAATATTTGAATGGCAGTTAGTTTATTTGTAGCTAAATATAAAAACTTATATAAGATAATTGATTTTAAAATAATATTTTTTGTATTTTTTAATTTTTAATTCATTTTAAATGTGTGCTTTTTCTCTTATTCAATTTTAATGTTTTCTTATGTGTTTGTTTATATGTCGTATGAAAATAGCGAAATTATAAAATTGGTCTTGCAAAAACTTTTAACCAACATTGTATACACATAATGATAATAAAATGTACATATTACACCATATTAAAACAAACAAATAAACACAAAAGCAAACTTTACATTTATAATTAATAACTTAACCAAATATCAAATATATAAAATTTATAATTTATATGTTTATAATAGTAACAAAGTTTAACATTTATAATTTACACTTTTTGTATCAAATAATTATTATAAAATACTTTACACTTTGAAAATATCAAATAACAAACAAAAACAATTAATTAAATACAATTTTAATAACATAATATGTAAAAATATTAAATTGAAAAAATTTTCAATTGCATTCACAAGAAATTAAATCTTAATTATTTTCCCTGCGCGTACGCGGGTCACTGCCTAGTATAATATTAAATGATAAGCATTTTGTGTTTTTTAAATTGATATATTTAATGGTACTCATCTCGAATAAGGAAGCTTGGATGTCCAATTATATTACACAAACAACTCTTAATTTTGATAAATAAATTTAATATTTCATCTAAAAATATATTCTCTACTTCTTATTTTTCATATTTTTTACGGAAAATAAAAACTAATAATTATATAATTTAAATTAATAATAAATATTTTTTACATATGTCATGATTTAGATTTTTAAAATTCATACATATATTACATAATCTATTTTATATGTACGAAACTCACATCAAATGTAAAAATGAGTAGTAGACTAATAACATAATATAAATGTACTAAAAAGGATAAATTAAAATAGCTAAACTTTTATTTATAGACATCTAATTTAAAATTTTATTTTGGTTAGTTTTATTGTTTTGATTAAAAATAATAATCAAATCAAACATAGCAAATATTAGACTATTTTATATTTGTAAAATTTAGATGTAATAATGTACTTCATAACATAAACTTTTTTGTCATATTCATCTTTGGACCACCACATACCATAAAAATATATAGTAAATAGTTTTATTTTTCAAAATTTAAAATCTAATTTAATTTATGAACTTAATAATAATTTTAACTTTAGAAACTTTAACATGATAAAAATAATAATTTAAATTTGTAATGATTAAAACTTTATGTTAATAATATTTTTAGTTTTCACTATGTCATAAAATAGATTTAAAATATATCATAGATTTAAATATAAACTACCAACAATAATTTTTAAAAAAATAAAAAATAATATTTTGTTATTAAACATATCCCGTGCATAGCACGTGGCATTTTTAAAGGAAAGGCACGATAAAGTAAAAAAACAAGAGAAAACAATGGTTTTTATATTATATGTTATTGTTGATAAAAACTGCCAAAATTTATATTTCCTACTTTCCAGAGAAACTAAAATCTTGATTGGATGAAACAATAGTTTTTGGAAAATCAAAATCCAAAAACCACTTTAAACCTACAAATAAAAACTTACCTTTGTTTCTTATGTTATATCGATTTATTTTTAAAAATAGTTGATTTATTTATTGGTTGATTTATTTTTACAAGTTTTATAGGAAATTTTAATATATGCCAACTTACTTTATAATAGTTGAAAATTAAATGTTTGATATATTTTTATATGATTTGAAATGAACTAAATGCTCAGGGGTATATTCAAACAAACATTTTATATTATTTGAAATTATTTGAGTTTTGGTGAGTTTTAGGTGATTTGAGGTGAATTAGTAAAATCCATGTAATTTGTTTTAAATTTCTCTACAATCCAACTTAAAACCATGTGATTTAAGATTTTATATTTTCAACTAAGAAAATCCACTGAAATACTATCAAATCACTAGAAATCCACTACTTAGGGGATGTTATTGGTTTTGTCATTTTGATGGATTTAGAAATCCAAATCAAATTTAATGTTATTCAATTAATGATTTTAAAATTCATTTCAAAATCATGTGTTATTGGTTTTATGATTTTAAAATACACATTGAAATTAAGTGTTATTAAATGATTAGAATTTGTATAAGAATTTGATTTCAAATCAGATTTTAATGGATTTATAAGTATTTGGAAGACAAAAATACAAAAGATCAAATACCTCATTCAATTATAGTATTCTAAAAATGCTCAAAACTTTTCAGGATTGTTTTCTTCTTTTTTTTTTTCCAATTCACTTTGACTACTTTTGTGTTTCTGACAATCTTTATTCTTGGTGTGTATATCTATCAAGGAGCAGCTTAGAGCAACACATATATAATAAACGTTTTCCAGTACCAGACAAAAATTGATTGTATCACTGGCTCCATCTGTTGTCGTGATGTTGCATCTAATATAAACACATGACACCAAGTTAAGGGGAAGCCTGCGTGTACCAAGTTCCCTTGATTGCGAAAGGAATTGAGGCGGATGAGAAAAAAATTCAATAATACCACCATTGTCTTCTTATTGCAATCATCAAGTTCATTCACTGAATCAAAAAGATACTCTTTTTCACTCTCAAATGAAAATAAGTGTGCCATTCTCATATGAATCAATGTACCAAAAGAAGAATCTAATATCTAGAAATCTTTACTTGTATTAACCATGTCACTGCAAATAAATTTGAATTCAAAAGGTTTTACAAAACAATTAAACTTGTTCGCTCTTCTGTCAAACTTGATTTGTTCTAACAATTTAGCTATGCTCTTTACAATCTCTTTCTTTTGGATGTCGATCTTGTTTTTAATTTATGTGTATGTTTTTAGAGTAGATTGTTTTCACGGAGAACATAAAACCCACTCGTACATTTCACATGAACTATCTTTAGTTCTTTAGTATACATATAATGTGTATACTCTGCTTCATATTCCTTCGTTGGATGCCATTAGTAGGAATTCCTCTTGTTTTACCACTGTTTTATCAAGAATTTGAGTCCTTGAGTTTTGGAAATGAGAAGATAAAGAGCTAAACTTATCATAATTTCTTCTCAAGATAGTCTTTGTAACATTTTTTTGGATATTTGAAGAAGATTTCACTTGCTCATGCAGCTCATCTCAATATCATAGATAATTGAAACAGCCTTTTATATGTTATATACTTAATCCATGAGCTCTTTTATCATCAACTTCCAAACTGGGTTGTTGCCGGTACAATCAGAGAAACAACAACTATAGCTCCTCCAAGTCAAGAATGAAAGTACTGTTAGCCATTGGTAAATCTCTCTTTTAGCTTTATACAATCTAATGAGTACTCTAACTTTTCACCATTGTTCAGGCATAGCTGCAAAAGCTGGAGATTTGTTAAGAAAAGAAGGCAAAACTGTTAGAGTTGTTTCAATCATATGTTGGGAACTCATGATGGACAAATCAGATGAGTATAAAGATTCTACTTTTGGTTAGGGAACAATTGTTGGACGTAAAGGAAAGTCGTTTGGTGTTAATAGTTTTGGAGCAAGTGCACCTGCAAATACTTTATAAAGAGTTTGGTATTATAGTCGAACTTGTTATTGATGCTACTAAGTCACTTATTTAAAGTATTTATCAACATTGTCTGAATTAAAGTTGGAACAAGTTTCACATTTTGTTTTGTTGTAATTTAGACGTAAGCATATTTGATCATTTGAGTTTTTGTGGACAAGATTTAAAGAGTTTAAGTTTTTTTATAATGGAGCATGAAATCAAGCATATTTGGATTCCATTTTTTTATGTTGACGAGAAAAATTCTCATTATATCATTTATAAATCGTAGATCCTAAACTCTAAATCATGAATCTTGACAAACATATCAATCGTTATATATATTAAAACTCATAAATAAAACAATAATTTTAATTTTGTTTGATACTTTAAACTTATAATACCATTTCTAAATCCTAGACTATAAACTCTACAGCTCTAAATATTTAGCAACATATTGATTCTTAAATATTTGGACATCCTTAAGCTAAAAATGTAATAATTTGTGGGATATATTTCTAATCACACTACTTTTTATTATTCTTTTATAAAAAAATTTAAAATCCTAAACCTTCAAGTCTTAGACCCTAAAACTATTTCTATCTCATATATAAAGACAATAATATTTTTTAATTTCATTTTCTTAAAATCATATAATAAATTGTGATTGAATCATTGTACCTAAAACTAAGTCTTAGAGAATATGATCATATACATTAAATTCTACAAAGCCTGTACCCTTATTTCTTATACCTTATAACTAATTTCATCTCATATATAATTATAATAACATCTTTATTTTATTTTTTCATAATCTTTGTACCTAAAACTAAGTCTTAGAGTATATGAACATATATCTTACACTTACACCCTAAAAATAAGTCTTAAAGTATATGGTATAGTATATAAAGAAAATTATTTTGTAATTTAAAAATAATTTGTATATATACAATGAGGCCTTAACTTTGTGTTGATATAGTATTATATGAAAATTTGAAGGGAGAATTAGATTGTTAACCTATATAATAAAAGTGTCAATCCCTAAATCCTAAACTAACTTTTTTATATTTTTACAATTTAGTGAGAATATATTTATAGTTTGAAACACAGACTTATAAAAGATATTTTTTATAATGTTCTTAAATTATTTGATGTATTATAATATAAATAGTGTAAATAAAAAATTTGGAACCAATGTATAATATTATTAAAATTATTAATATTCTCTAAAAAAAATTGTATGACGTTTTTGTAACAAAAAACATTTGTGACAAACGTATTATGACTTTTCAAAAATAATCACAAATTTGTAACAATTTTATTATTGTCATGAAAAATCTATTATCATGACGAAAGAAATTGTCTCAATATGTTCATTTTATTTTCTTGTAGTGAACAAGCTCTTATCATTCATGGACGCCTTCTCATGGTACAATTAGATAATAATGAATCCCGACGATCGCGAGAAAATTGCATTCATCACCGACCATGATACTTACTGCTATATGTTTTCCGAAGACCTCGGAAAGACTACGGAGTTGTACATCGATGACATGCTAAAAAAGTCCCTCGAAGAACAAAACCATGTCGCCGATCTGCAAAAATGTTTTGAGAAGTGAAACTGTCGTAATTTGAAACTCAACCCAGCAAAATGCAGATCCACCGTGGTATCACGGGAGTTCCTCGGATATCTCTTCATATACCGAGGGATTGAGGCTAACCCAAAACAAATTAATGCATTAATCAAAATGGCTTCCCCGAAAAACAAGCAAGAAGTGTAGAGGCTAACCGGAAGAATCACCGCACTTAATCGTTTCATCTCACGATCGTCGTAAGGTCAGCATGGAAACTAAGGCCGTATTTTTAATCGCACACTATCTTAGTTCTCACCTCATTCCAATTACTGACAATCTTGCAGAGCCCCAGTCAGTCGGGTACATTAGTGAAGTGGGAAATCGACTTGAGCGAATACGATGTCGAGTATCAGACAAAAACTTGTACAAAGCCACAGGTCCTTGTCTAATTTCTAGTAGAAATCCTCTGGAAAATATGACCAACCATGAACCAAACTCGGTATGGACCCTCCATGTTGATGGATTCTTCATCCAAACAGGGTTCAGGAGTTGGAATTTGACTCACGTTGCCAGGGAAATACTGGAGCAGTTGTTCTGGCTGATGTTCCACGCATCGAATAACGAAGCCTAGTACGAAGCACTTATTGCCGGGTTACGATTAGCTTATGGGCTTAAAATACAAAATATACCCGCCTCTTGTGACTTTCAACTTGTCGCAAACCAGTTTAGCAGAGAATACGAGGCCAGAGACGAAATGATGGAATAATATTTAAAACTCGTCCAGGATCTCTCTAAGGACTTCAATCAATTCGCCCTCACGCGAATACCTCGTTCAGAAAATGTTCAGGTCGATGCCTTAGCAGCTTTAGCATCAAGCTCTGACCCAGGTCTTAGACGAGTAATCCCCGTGAAATTCATTGAACATCCAAGCATCGGCCCTTTAATCATCACAAACTTAATCCATTCACAGGACGAGGATGTCGAAAAAATTGATCAACACAAAGAGAATTTGGAACAACCTAAGTACGTATGCGATAAACCATGGTTACAGGCGATTAAAGCAAACATAGGCGAAGGTGTTCTCCCAGCAAAAAAATGGGCTGCTCGAAAAGTCAAAATTCATGCTACCTGATATACCTTAAGAGACGGGGAAATTTACTAATGGAGTTTTTCCGGACCACTCAGGACATGCGTAGAAGGAGATAAATTGCAGAAAATCATGGAAGAAGTCCACTCTAGCTCTTGCAGAAATCACTTAAGTGTAAGATCCCTCGCGATCATAATCAAACGCCACGACTATTACTGGCCAACGATGGTCAAGGATTGTGAAAAATTTGACCGCAAGTGCAAAAAATACCAAAGACACGCATCGACGATCCACCATTCCGTATAACTCCCCTCATCCATTTTGGCACAATATCCATTCATGCAATGGTCTATGAATATCGTTGGCCCCATGCACAAATCTAAACAGAAATGCTTCTTGCTAGTCTTAATGGATTTCTTTTCAAAATGAGTTGAAGCCGATTCGTATGCAAGCATTAAATACTCTCAAGTCAAAAGTTTCATGTGGAGAAATATCATCTGCAGACATGGAGTCGCATACGAAATTGTGACGGAAAACGGGTCTCATTATATTTTAACAAGATTCGAGGCATTTTGCGAAAAGTGGTGGATACGACTAACTAAATCCACTCTCAGATATCCGCATAGCAATGGTTTGGCGGAAACTATCAACAAAATCATCCTAGACGGATTAAAGAAACGTCTGGACACAAAGAAAGGTCTATGGGCCAAAGAACTCAAAGGAGTCCTTTGGTCCCATAGAAAGACACCAAGAAGAGCAACTGGAGAAACTCATTTCGCTCTCGTATACGGATTAGATTTCATAATCCCCGCGGAGCTCGAAATTCCCAGAATATGCAGAAAGCTACTCTCAGAAAAAGAAAGACGAATAACTTAATGCTACCAGAGAATCTTGACCTCATCAACGAGGGCCAAGATCATGCTCTCATACGAATCCAAAATTACCAACAAGCATGCGTAAAGTACTATAACTCAAACATACGAAGTCGCAGGTTCAAAGAAGGCGACCTAGTTCCACGCAAAGTCTTCCAAAACACCGCATAACGAAAAGTAGGAAAACTGGGAACAAAGTGGGAAGGACCGTATAAAAATCACAAGTATAGTCCGATTAGGTGCGTATGATGTTGCTACAAGAACCTGGAACGCGATGCATCTCAAGATATATTATCACTAAGAAACAACATCGTAACAAACTAAACTACGAGATGGCTTGATCCCTGAAAAGGGTATGTAGGCAATTTCGCAAGAAAAGTGCAGCTGTCCCCCTCTCGAAAAAGGGGGGTGGGGTGTGGGTACGTATACGTATACTTGTATACTCCCATATTTTAAAATATCCGTATTCATGTACTCGATATTTTTGAAACTTTTCGACGATAAGGAAAACGCATCTTTACTTAAATTTTGTCGTTTTCTTACATCACAAATATATTTGATTCTGCGTAAAAACGCCCAAGTAACAATAAAATCACCGTATAACCAAGAAACGGGATCCATATGTTCAACCTTCCTTAACGAAATTCAACTAAAAATTTTCCTTGTTTACAAGGACAAACATGCCCTTCAACGAATTGCATGAACATCTTTGAAACACGTTCTAAGCATAAAACTGCCGAATGGAAAAAGAACTTTCGGAAAAAGAGAGACGTCACGAACTTCCAAAAATAAACTTCCAAAATCGTACAAACACAGTCACCACGGACTACAAAACCAAAACGAGCATATACTTTCTCCTTTATCGAACCCGTAGATTGGCCCCGACGGAAGAACTAGTCACCTAAATTTCGTAAGATTGGTTCTCATACATCCGACACAAGGATAACAGCGCTATTAAAACAAAAAATTTGATCAGCACTTCCGAACGACTTAGGAATTATCTTCGGAGAGATGCTTGGTTCCCGATCGATACAAGCCTAGGTCTTTCCCTAAACCTAGCCCATTGGTCTTTAACATTTCCAGACATAGTATATAACCGACATGAGATCCCTAAATTTGTCTCTTCACTTACATCTGTAAGTTCATAAAACCCAAGAATTAAGCCTCTCGAAAACCCATACGCGAAACAGACAAACGGATGTAGTGACCATATGAGTACGAGATACAAAATGACTACTCGAAACCAACTCCAATTCTATAACATCGCTCGCAGAATTTAAAAACGCCATTCATTAATATAAGACAGCAAGGTGGCCAAAAACGTAAATCCGCAAAGTGGCTGGGGACCCAGAGCCAGATGTGGCCAGGTCCATAATTTAAACACGGCCTTACTCGGCTAGAACAAACAAACCCAAAAACTTAAATTTCCTAAACAGGACAGCAACCTCATTCATCATTCAAGGTAATAAACCTGTCCTCACCTACTACACCATCGGAATCCACCACCGCGTTGGCTTCCCCAACTTCACCCGTCTCATAGGGCCCAACATTCTTACAATGAGGCTTAACTGGCTATCGGGAGGTGGCGGAAGAGTACAATCAGACTTCAGGGAAGCAAAGATAGAACCAAAATCTCCTTCAACTGCTGTCATTTCTACTTTACGAGCATATAACTTAGTTTCTTCGGTCTAAAAAACGGAGGTTCTTCGCCTTTGAAACAACCAAACCTCGCTTAGTCCCCCCTCGAAGACCGCGAGAGAAAAATCCATGTTGTGACCATCCATCAATGAGCTAAGGGAGCTCGAAATTCTGGCCAAACGAGTTCGAAGGTCGGCAACAACCCCCGACTCGGCTCCAGCCTCTGCGACCCCATGACTCGATGAACCGTCCATAGTCTAAACTTGGAGCTACAAATGATGCAACTCCCTAGACTTACCCTTCCTAGCCTTCTTCTCCTTAAAGAAAGATCTTTCCATCTTCCGAGGTCGCTCTCGAGCCTGCTAATCTGAGCCTCGAATTGAGAAACTTTTGAGGAACAAGCATTCTTTATTTCTCCTAGCTTCTCCTCCTACCGCGACGACTTCTCCTTCGAATTAGCAAGCTCAGTCATGAGATATTCTACCTCCAATCCGCAATCACCAAGTATCCCGTCAATCAAAGATACAAGCTGCGCAAAACAAAAAGGAGTGCGGGAACACCAAACACGTTAAAGAAAGAGTTTCGAGACAAACCTTGGTACGATATCATGACATCATGCTCGAGCCCAAAGCCCCTAGTGGCGAGGGTCCAACCTCGGGCCCTCTTTCACATCCCTCTCCTCATCAGCCCCCAGAGTAGGACAAGTCCTCTTGCGTCCGCCCAAAGCAGTAACAGGGGCAACAACAGGATCACGTAGTGCCAGGACAATCTCCAGCTTAAAGGGAGGGGGAGGAGGCATCGATTCGGTCCCGTGCTCAGAATCCCTAATAAGAGCAGGGGTCGTCGAAAAACCCGTTGGGTAGATTCGTCCATGATCCAGATTAGTTGAGGGAGAGGATGTTGACTAAGCACAAAGGCCAACATTATGGACGGCGTCAGAGATCCCGTCAGAGAAACAGAAGTAAGGCGTTCCCCCTCGACTTCACAACCAGATATTTCCTCGTGGAAAGAGAGGAACTCTGCCACACGAACTGGAACTCCCTCACAAATCAGAGAGTCATAGGAGTTCCCCGGAAGAATGCTACCCGTAGCAGCACTAATGTCTTTCTGTCCATCACAAAGAGAAGTCATTTTGACAAAGCTCTCAAGTCAAAAGTTTGCAGAAAGTGGGGAATGAATGAAAATGATGATTGAGAATCCATTACTTTTAAAAGAAATTTTTCGTAATAAAGTAATCGTTAAAATACTAAGACTAGCTTGCGGAAACATCTCGACCGTGGATTCCAATCAAAACATACATCATTCGCTTGCAACATTAGAATTCGAACCTTGCAAGTTGGGGGGCTAACTGTTGGGGTCAAAAACGGTACACTCGAAATCAACGTCCGAGAAATACGAAAGATCTGGAAAGATGTGTTTCAGAAAAACAAGAAGCAATCCCGATATCCGGACAAACGCTTTGGTTCATAATCTTTTCGTTTACAGACAAACAGAAGGACGTACGTTCAGCTCGCTCATTGGCGATTTGAACAACACACGTTTAGCTTGCCCATTAGCGAGTATGACGACACGCGTTCAGCTCACCCATTGGCGAGCTGAAGCACACACTTCGTATCATGACTGGAAAATCATCTCTCGTTTCGTATCGTTTTGAGTTTTCGTTGGAATTCTACGATAAAATCCATGAAACTCATTCCTTTCGTATAAGTTCCAAACTAATCGTATAAACGTTAATGGTTAGCTTAAACACCAGAGTTATCGTATCCATACGATTATTTCTTACGATTTTCGAAAGAATCGTAAAATCCTTTCATACAAGATTTAAACATATAAAACAATAATGGTTAGCCTAAAGACCTAGGATTATCTCAGCTATGCAATTAAATTTATCGTTCTCCAAAACAGTCGTACAGACGCGTTCATCTTTATTAGTCATATAAAATGATAACGACCAAATTAAACGCCAATGTTATCTCACTTATACGATTAACATTATTATATCTCGAAATATCTATCGTATCATCGTACGAAAGACCGGTTCTCTGATAAGAATCCTAAAAATAGTCTAAACCGCAAAGCGACCCAAAGAGGCCTAAAACACGATAACGAGCCACTTACGATTTCAGAAGAGAATCCGATGTAATACGTATGATGGTGTATCCTACCTTCGCAAAACATAAAAAAATGGAAGAAATCTAGAAAGGAACATATTTGTAGAAAAATAAACCTGCATACGAAAAGGAAGATTTTCGCAGAAGGATAAACTCAAAAAGGAAGACTTCCATGGAAGAATGAACTTGAATCAGAGGCGGAAAAGGAAAGCAGAATGGCCTTGGATGTCTACATAAGAGAAATGAGGAGGAAGAGCACAAGAAATGTTTTTCTTTGCATCTAACACTTAGGGCTTTAGGTTATTTTTGATTTTGTTAGCAAGCTGCGACTCACTTAGGTTTATCAGTCTCCGTTGTTAGAACTAGGATACTCGCCAATAGCTCTTGCGGCCGAGGCTATCATATGATTGTATCACGGTCATACGTAGATCCAGAATAAGAAACCCTTTTGCTCTTTTCTTACTTATTCGTATTCAAATTTGTATTTTTATTACTTATTGTCGTGTTCTGATCTCGTATACGTTTGGCTTAGCAGAAATTTGGGACCTCTGGGAAAGTTAAGGTTTCTTGACTTCCCTTAACTAACAGAAATCAACTGTGTGAATATTGGTTCCCACATCGACAACCTATTGTGGACTTCAATATTCAGAGGGAACCATGCAGAAATCGCAAACGGGATATGTAAGCTAGAATATTCACTGCACACCCTAAATCCGAGAGTAATCCTAGGTCTTGCCCTAACATCTCTAGACGTAGTATCAAACCTGATACGAGCTGGGGGGCTAACTGTTGGGGTCAACAACGGTCACGATGAAATCGATGTCTAAAACCTCTTACATAAATGTTAATCACTAGATCTGAACATCAAACTACGCTAGTTGTATCATCCCGATCAAAAAAACTAACCAACCAAGCCGTGAAAGGGATATGTTTTGGAAGAACAAAAGCATATGTAATCTCGGGAAAAATGCTTTGGTTCCGAGTCTAGTCATTCACAAATATGCTGAACCACACACGTTCAACTTGCCCATGGGCGAGCAGATCATGTCTCAGAAAAGTCGTCTTTCACTTCATATCGTTTTGGGTTTCCGTTGGAATTTTACGATAAAAACCATAAAACTCATTCCTTTTGTATAAACTCTGAATTAATCGTATAAACAGTCATGGTTAGCTTGAACACCGAGGTTATCTTATCTATACGATTATTCATTGTATTTTGCGAAAGAACCGTAAAATTCCCTCATTTGAACTTTAATCGCATAACACGATAATGCTCAGTCTGAACACCGAAGATTATCTCAGATATGCGATTAATTTTATTGTTCTCCGAAATAGTTGCAAAAATATATTCTTTCTATCAATCGTATAAACAATAACGGCTAACTTAGACGCTGATGTTATCTTACATATATGACTGACATTATTACTTCACGGAACCAGCATTGTCTCCTTGTACAAAAGACCGGTTCTCTGATAAGAATCGTAAATATCGTCTAAACCGCAAAACGGCCCAAAGAGGCCTAAAACGCAATAACAGTCCACTTACAATTTCAAACGAGAATTCGGTCCAATACGTATGACGGTTGATATACTCTTCCTTGCGGAAAGAACACACTTTGAGTTGATCTATTGAGAAGAAACTGTGAGATGGATGGAGATGAGGCAGCGGCTTGATTGAATGATGATGAATGAGGGGGGGATTGATGGTGAGATGGATTTGTGCGGTTTGATGGATTGAATAGGAACCACAAGAGGTGTGTATGCTTTTTGATACACCTTAGAACCTCTAGATATTACACACTAAAGGAGTTTTGCTTGGATATGACACACCAAACAAAGATGAGTTACCTTGAGAAAAAGACTCAATTTTGATAAAACGACAACTAGTTTTAGGTTAAACCTTGCAAACACTTAAATATACAAAATACAAGGGAAATAACAAAGAAAAAACAAAGAAATAACAAATTTTAGCTCCTTTGGACGTGATGGGCTTCAAAAAAGTGGGTTTTGGTCTTCTTTCTTGGTTTAGATAAGAATTCAGCCCATTCTTCCCTTGTTAACCAAAGCTTGATTCTTTTAAGTTTTTTGGTTCCACACTTAGGTAGTGTAGTACCCAAAGTTGCCTCATTAAAAACCAAATTTGGAAAATCCATTGGGACAAAACCAAGCTTGGGAAAAAAAGTACAACCCGGGATACTTCTAAGTGGGTAGACCATTGAACTTGTGGGCTTGTTAAAGGATGCTTCTACCTTCGTAAATGATTGGATAAGTGATACTTGCATTCTTCTAGCTCCTTCTTTAGTCTTCTTTTCAGCTACAAATCCTTCTTCAATCTCAGCTACATGTATATCTATTGCTCATTCTTCATCTCCTTGTTTACGACTCCTAAAGATTACATCAACGGTCAATCCTAGTTTCCCAAGACGTGAAAATGAAAAAAATTTAAAGGAACATTTTCGAAGAAGGGTGAACTCGAATAATAAAAGGAATATTTCCGCCGAAGAATAAACTCGAAAATGAAGATTTCCACAAAAGAATGAACTCGAATATGAGGCGAAAAAGGAAAGTGCATTGACCTTGAAGTATAAATAAAAGAGATGAGAAAGAAGAGCACGAGACAAGTTTTTTCTGCAACAAAACACTTAGAGAATTAAATTATTTTCTGATTTTGATAACGAGTTGTGACTTAGTTAGGTTTACTAGTCTAAGTTTATTCGTACTATGGAACTCGCCAACAGCTCATGTAGCAAAGACTTATCACATGTTCTAAAACGCTCCTATGCAGATTTGGAATAAGATTTATTTTGCTCTCTTCATACTTTTAATTTCGTATCTATATTACTTATTGTCGTGTTCTGATCTCGTATACGTTTGGCTCACAGAAATCTAGGACCTCATAGAAAGTTAGGGTTTCTTTGATTTTCCGTAACTAACGAAAATCGACAATGTGGATTTTGGTTCCCACTATATGTATATATATATATATAATATTTGTAAACATGTGGAAAATTTAATGGATTGGTAAATCACTTTTATTTATTATTATGTAACGGATGTGAAAATTAAATTATTCACTAAGTTACAAAATGTAAGAATTATAATGATTCCATGAGAAACAACCGAAGTTAAAAAATAATAAATAAATAAAATAAAAACTTATAATAACAACAAAAAACACTAAAACTACTGGATTTTCTCATAAAAATGTCAATCACCATTATATTTTGCATTCTCATAATGCACATAAAATTATGTCCATTTAAAATAAAATAAAATAAAAATATTAATAATTTTGATTCGGTTGATTTATATACAATATAACAAACTAAAGCATAAATGTTTGAATTACTAAGATTTTTTTCTTATAGTGGACACTTATTCTTCTTTATTTTAGCAGATTGTAGATTTATGTAAATTATTTAATTATAAAATACATATTATATTATCTAAATATCAAAATTAAATATTTAAATTACTAAGATAGTATTTTTCTTATAGTGATACTAGTTTTTTCTTTTGTTTCTAGAAAATTCATGTAGATATTTATATACTTATATAATATATGTTATATTATTTAAATTGAAAAAACAAAATTTATCGGTTTGTTATTTAATCGGTTTTCTCGGTTAATATCAGTATCATATCCATATCCACGGTTTCTATGAATGTATATCCAAACAGTTTATATGGTTTATCCAAGACCATACCAAACCATATCAAGGGACGAGTTGTAATGCATTATATCTATGTCTTTTAAGTTTTAATGGGAGACTACAAGGTCAGAGCGAGCGTTTTAATAACTACAAAGAGATCTTCAGCAAGTACAGAGACATTGCACCAGTTTCTAAACTGCAACCGCTTGTGGCTTGCCAAAAACTCCTACTACTTTGACATTCTCGCTTCCATGGTTTTATAACTCTATACAAGTCCTCTAAGGCATCTCAAGTAGACTTGGATGGAAGAAATGGTAAATATTGTTAAAGACATTTAGTATGTGAAAACCAAAACAAGCTGGCTCAAACCCATCCTAAGGGAGGTGTAAGAGGCGGTGAAACATTGCGATGAACACGAGATAACCATAACGGGAACCTATTTGGGAATGAGGTGTGTTGCTTGCAAGACAAGAAATACATAAACATGTTAAACAGTTGAGGGAGAATGATAAGATCATAAGAAGATAAAAGAGTGGCGACAGCGAATTACTAAGATGGCAAGAATTTGGGAGCTCTGGATATGATACAAGCGGGTTTCGACAATGCCTCGGTTTATAAGTTTCAAAATGGACAAGTTTGTACTTGCTTATGCTTTGAGTTTCTTTTGACTTTGAATACCCACTTTAAACATATTGGTTTTACTCTATGTGGAAGATCAACTAGTACCCAAGTGTTATTCTTCTCTATCGATGCTAATTCATCTTCGCATGCAAGTACCCATTCTTTCGATCTTTTAGCTTCTCCAAAATTCCTTGGTTCATCGTTCAAATTAGAGAGAAAGTGTTCTTCTTCTGTTTCAGCTAGCAATATGTAATCATTAAGGTGCTTAGGTCTTGTTCTTATCCTTTGAGATCTTCTTAGCTCGGTTACACCTTTATTCTCATCTTCTTTCTCACTTTGGGAACCGTCTTCTTCATTATCATTATTTGTTTTGGTTTCTTTAGTGACTCCATCGTCGTGAGTTTCCTTTGATGCTTCGATCCTCAATCTTTCTCTCTCTTGGATTCCATGGTTTCAAAAATCTCCAGGTTTTATTGTGAAGCTTCTTCTTTGGTCTTGATTTGAATCACTTTTTCTCTAGTTCCACTCTTTTGTTTCATCAAAAACCACATCTTTACTTACTATTATTCTTCGGCTTTATGGATCAACCAATTGATATGCTTTTGTTCCTAGTTATGTTCCTACATGTTACCAGCTTTCTTGATCTATCATCGAGTTTCTTCAAGTGTGGTATATCAACTTTTGCATATGCTATACATCCAAAAATACAAAAATGTTCGATGTTTGGCTTTCTTCCTCTAAAGGCTTCATATGGAGTCTTTTCTTTGTTTGCTCTTGTAGCTATTTTGTTCAACAGATATGTAGAATGGCAAACTGCTTCTCCCCAATAATAATTTGGCATATTCATGTGCTTCCAAATAATTCTTGTCATCTCCATCAAAGTTTTGTTCCTTATTTCTACTACACCATTTTGTTGTGGAGTATATGGAGTTGTGAGATGTCTTTTAATCCCGGAATTATCACATAAAAGATTGAACTTTTGAGATATGAACTCACATCCCCTATTTGTTCGAAATGTTTTAATCCTTTTCTCTGTTTCTTTTTCGACTATGGCCTTGAATCCTTTGAATTTATTGAATAATTCACTTTTTTCTTTCAAGAATATCATCCACATGTATCTTGAGTGATTATCGATCAATACAAAGATATACATTTTACCGCCTATAGTACTCGATGTGATGGGACCATTGATACACTCAGGTTTTAATCTAAATATATTCAGTGCAAGTGCACAGCAAACGCAATAGTATATGAGGGATCGAATCCACAGAGACCAAGAATGTACGACTCTCAGTATAAAATCGAATCAAGCTAGGAACAGGTTTAAAAGATGGTGTTTTAGAAAATAGCAATAACGATAAAGTAAAAAGGGTTGTAAATAAAATAACAAAAGCGCTAGGAAATAGAGAATTCCACATGCATTCAGGTTAAAGGTTAATGTTAACATGCAGGATTTTCTTTGAAAATTGTTCTCAACTCAAAAGAGAAAAGCTAGACTAATCTCTTCTCGAAGTATTAGATCCCTATGTTCGAATTACTAAAGACAAACTCCCACCATATTTAGATAATTCAAACATGCTTTTCAAATCAGATTCGATATGTTCATAAGCCCCTAAGACAATACTGCCGCAAGCAAAGGCACTTACTCATCTAGACTCGGTCAGATCCCTAAACCAAATCTCTTTGTGTTTATCAATCTAACATCAATGAACTAAATGGTCAGTTTAATTCATGCATTGGTAACAAATCTAGATTAAAAACCTAACAATTTCAATCCATTCTATCAAACCCTAACAATTAACCTGGTTTCCCTTGGAGAAACCTTAAAACCTAACAAGTGAACTACTCAAACATTGAAAAGTAAACACAAATCATAATCAAAGAAGAACACATTCAAAAACAAAATCAGTATATTAAAAAGAAAAGAGTTCAGAATTCTTTTCCAAAAGGTTGGAACCGTCTCTCTGTAAAATTACTCAAAATAAAATAAGTGATTGATTGATTTCCCTAAAAAAACCTAAGCCTAAGGTTTTTATAGTGCTAAAAACAAGGATAAATAAAATAAAACCAATAAGGAAAATTCTTGATGAGTCATGAGCAAAAAATTGTAATTTTGGATGATTTTAGTGATTCTCGGGTGCACGTATCGATCGATCCATCTATGGATCGATCGATCTCTTTTTACGTAAGTTTCTGCACATGCTTCTTCTGCGAGACAGCTTAACCAGTCTTCAGTAAAACTGCCATAACTTTTGATTGATCGAATGGATTGACCTCAAACCACTTCCATATGAAATATAACTCACGTGGCTATCTTGTGTAAATATTTCAGCTTAATCTATCCACGGGAACATCTTCAAGAATTGGTAAACCTTTGACCCTTCTGCCGAATTCTGCATCTGCATATGCCAATTTGCATCCATTTTGTGCACATATCCATCTTTTTACTCCAGAACGTCCCAAATACCTAAAATTCTGAAAATATTCTAAAACTATAAGGAAAACACTCGGATAATGCCAAATAGCAAGTATAAATACCCACTAAAAGCGTTAAAATCGAGTGGTATCAACCGCATAAGTCACCATGAATGAGCTCAAGTGCCCCTTTAGCTCAATATGAAGTTTCTTGGGGAAACACTTGTCTTGTTTTTTTCTTCAGAGACATGAATCACACAACTCCTTTATCTTCATTTGCATGGCTCCAAAGATGAGGCCTCTTTGTAACATGGAGTGTATTGTCTCATAATTTACGTGACCAAGTCGTGCATGCAACATGATTGAATCGTTCAGAGCTATTGAGATGAGACATACCACGTTTTTAATTCCCATGTTCACTTTATATAACCGATTTTTTACCTCTTTGATTTAACTAGGAGCTTTCCTTCGCGATCGTGCATCGTTAGGTATTTCGCCCTTCATTCTTACATCACATCCTGATTCGATAGCTTCTCCAAGGCTAATGATATTACTTTTAAGATCGGGAATGTAATAATCATTAGACATAGTTCTTGTTTCTCCATTCAAGTAAAAAAATTTGATTGACCCCTTTCCTTTTATGTCAATCTTTGAGTTATATCCAAATCTTACTTTCCCAGTAATAGAGCCATCTGGTTTCGATAAATAGCGCTTATCTCCAGTCATATGGTTGCTAACTCCATAATAAAGGTATCATGCATCATCTTCTCCATTTTTAGTTTTATATTTGCTTGGTACCACATTTTCTTCATTAAGATAGACTACTTCATGAAACATAAGCTCATCTGCCTCTTTTATATATTTAGTACTATCTTAATGTGCTTCTTGTAACTTTAACAAACTATTTGGACACTTTAAAGCGTAATGGCCGTATTTGTCACATCAAAAACACTCAACTTGTGACAAATCTCTTCCTCTGAAGCGACCTTTGTGGCTTCTTCCTCTGTTTGCTTCGTTGTAATCTTTACTCGTTTGATAGCCTTGATTTGATGTTTGAGACTCATTTTTAGCATACAATAGTTTTTTTATCTTCCTCTTCTTGATCATCTTCTGTAATCCTCTCTCCATATGCCTTTATACACCTGATAATGTCTTCAAAACTTGTGACTTTGAGATCTAGAACTTGTGCAACAATATGAATGTATTCCTTAGATGGTAGGCTTTTGAGGAATTTCTTTACAAGTTTTGTTTCTTCAATGACATTTCTAAGTGATGTCGTCTTTGATGAGATCTCTGTTATATTCTCTAAAAATTCGTCGATTGTTTTTGTGTCTTCATCTTCAATCTATAGAACTCTAACATCAAAGTTTGAAGTCTTACTTCTTTGACTCTTTATGCTCTCATATTCCTTGTTTTAATTGCCTCACATATCTTCTTGGATGTGTCTAGTTCTTCTACTCAAAGAATAAGTGTTTCAGGAATCGATTGAAACAAAAGAGTTGTAGCAGTGCTGTTTTTATCTTCGTCTTCTCCTTCTGTTTCAATGATGTCCCATACTTTGTTAACTTTGAGAAGAACTTTCATCCTCATTTCCCATACTATGGAGTTGCTTGAATTTAGGATTGGGCACTTGATGGAAGAAGGTCCTCCTTCTTCTTTTTTTAGCATTGTCTGATTTGGTTCTATGATTGCTCTATCTCCCATGGTCTTGTCGATCTCCTACTTATTCTGATACCAATTCTTCTATTACAAGATTCGATATTTTAGGTTAAAAATAGTTTTAATATTAACTATCTTTATTAGCTTTAGAAAAATAATCTTGAAACCTAAAGCTCTCAAAATAACTCTCTCTAAAACCTCATAAAACATATCACAACTCAATATGTCTTTATATAGTTATTTCTAAACCTAATCATGTTCTAATTTTGAAACACATATATTTAGATAACTCCTAAATATATAATCCTTATCTCCATAATAATAGGATTAGGATAACTTCTTTCTCAAGTTATCTTCAAGGTTGAACCAACAAATCAGTCTTCAGAAAAAGTAGTGCATAAAGTTGGATGTTGTAGTGGGTTAGTTATCCCAGTCAGGCTCATGCTAGATTAGAAATGCTTGAAGTAGACAGATTTTCCGAGTCAAGTGTCCACTGCAAGCTTTTGCTTTCCTCAACTGCTGCAAATGCTCTTGTTTCTGCATGAGTACAAAGCACTCTTTGAATTTCTCAGCAATGTCATCCATATATGCAGTAGGTGAAGGGTATATTTTCCTAAAATCAGCATAAACATAGTGGAACTCTACTTTGTGAATATATCTTCCTACAATCTCTGAATTTTTCAGCAATTAACTCCTTGATGGCATTAAAAACTCTACATCTCCCATTTTGGGAAAATTCCATAGTTAATACCCATGTTTTGCGTTAGGATACACATCTAATATCACCTTGATGCGGCTCAGATTTCTATATGTGGTAAACGCCACTTTAAGATCGTTCGTTATATTGCAAGATATTGAAAATCCATTTCCAAGTTTCATCTTTCTCACCATCAAGAACACCAAAAGCTAAAGAATAATGGCGAAGATTATGATCATGGGTAGTTGCAAAAATCAACACACCACCATATATAGTCTTAATAAAAGTTTCATCTACGGTTATCACTTTCATCATGCCTTGAAATCCCTCAATGCTAACTTCCAAAGAGACAAATAGATACTTGAATTTTTTGATTCATCCACCTCCAATCTTGTTTTTTCCATGCACATCCCTAACCGCTAGTTTTCCTCCTCATTACGGTGGAGTATGCCACTTTCACACTAAGTCTTCCTTGAACTAGACCCATAAGACCTTCAAGAGATGGGTTAGCATATTTTCCTGGATAATCTGCATGTAAGACTGATGCAACTAGTCTTGGTGTTCCATTCCTTCTACTATTATTTTTACTCAAAGTAGACTGAGAGCATGTATGCATATTTTTGTATCTTATAACCGAGAAACAGTTTGAATTAGTAATTTGTGCAACTCACAGATACCAGTAATAAGCTACTTGGCAGCATTTAAACACTAGTCGTGGTTTATCCAACTTCACAACAAATACACAAAACAGTTCTTAAATACAGCTCTGTCAACCAAATCTCGCACTGTCGTCTTACTACCAAATTCTTGACCCTTTTCCAAACTCATATATACCGTTTTCCCATTCATCTATAAAATGGCTATCTTATGAATCACGTGGAAGCTCAACATACTCATCAGATTTATTGTTCTCCATACCCTCATACTCTTCATGTTCCTCTTCCTCACAATCTCTCATATTATGTTGTTCTTCTTTTTGTATCTTTTCTACGTATAGTGTAATCGAACCCTCATTAACTACATCATCACTTGAGTGAAAATCACAATAATTTACACCAAATGAAGTTTCACAGCTCACTTATCCCATTTCTCTACATCAAAATCTTTGATCACCTTCACATTTAAACAACTTTTATATTGCTATAAATCCAAGGACGTAAGATACACATACACATCTTCATCATCTAAAATGCACGATGATCTCAAAGGTTACATTAGAAATGAAATGTAGCTCAATTTCAGTCTCACCATAATTTCATCTAGCCCAATCTTTTTGAGTATCCTCTCTCTTAGCAACGAGTAAATAATCTCTTCAATAGATGTCTTAAATAGTATATTGTAGATGTAACCTCCAAAATTCCATATATCCTGCTTTTCAGTCTTCGAAAAACTTCCTCTGTAATGAAATGTATGTTTAAGATGTTCCTCATTCTATCCCAAAATAAATAAATAAATAAAATAAATTCACAACATCACAATATTACCGATTATACTAGTTTACATTTTCACTGATAACAATTTTCTCTAGTATTACGAAGTGATACCGAGTTATATCCAGTTTTTCTTAGTTATATATTATCACTCAATTTTACCATTTATATTGTCTCACATATTATTACCACTACTACCTATCTATACTTTTTTCTCTCAGTGTTACTAGTTCTACCAAGTTATAGAAGTCTCACTTAGTATTACCAATTCAATTGATATATAGTTGACACTCAATATTACTAGTTCTTCCCAGTTATACATACTAACTCAATATTACCACTACTACCTAGTTATACGTTCTCCCTTATGATTATCAGTTCTACCAAGTTATATTGTTTCACTTAGTGTTACCATTACTACTTATTCATGATTTCTCCCTCAGTGTTACCATTTCTACCCAATTATACTTTTTTCCTTAAATCTTAGTTATATCGTCTCATTTAGTATTACTAAGTCTACCTAGTTATGCCTTATCACTTAGTATGACTAAGTACTACCACTCATACCGAATTGTACATTCTCACTTATTGCCACTTCAACCTAGTTGTAGATAAGCAAACTGGTGGGAATTATATGATTTCAAATTAAATCCATTTTAATTACATATGAGTCACCATGATTTAATAGTTAGAATATCATTTCTTAGTTCATACCTAAATGCCCAAACAGATTGGAGAATCTATTGCATTTATAAAAACTTGAAATGAATATGCCCCACCTTCTACGATGGTGAGACCTCGAGAACTTCAATGGCGGTTTCATGGTGACAAAGATGGAGGGGGAAGACACAAGTGGCAAGAGACTCACCGAGATGAAGGGGAAGAAGAGCTAAGATAAGAGTAGGGTAATATCGGGCTATCACATAAGAGAAAAGAAAGAAAAGATATGGTTTTCTATATTTTTCTAAGGTAAAGTTAGTTTTTCCAATTTTCATTAACGGGAAAAGGATGGTGAGATTATGAAATGTTATATGCGATAAGTTTTTGCTTTTAAAAAATGCTTTTAGATTAATACCCTAATAATTCAGCTGTAGGATCACAATCTTAAATAAAATGAAACAGATGAATTACATTAAACAATTGATTTGAGGAACGGGTTTGAAGAACGTGGGGGATTCAATTCCTTGTCTTCATTGATAACACTCTTCATAGGACTCTTTATCAAATTCAATTTCATTACCTCTTTCTTCTTCTTCCCGTTTTCAGTTTCATGTCTCTTTGTTTGGTCTCTTCCCAGGTTAAGACATGTAATATTTGGTTTAGATGCAGATGATTTCACAATTACCTCTGTGTTTTCACTCGTCTGAATTGAAGCTGAAGGATTCTGGACCTTGGATTCAACTCTTGTAGCTATTTCTCCGCTTAGATTCTGTAAAGGTTTTGTTATCGCCTCATTAGCCTCTTCAAGCAACCTTTCCTGTTGGTGAGGACCAGAAAAGAGCATTCAGAAATAAGAATTTGTATATGATAATAACTGAAAATTTTTGTAGAGGATTTTACCTCGAGTATGCTGCTAAAAGTTTCAGCCAAAAATGGAAGCTTGAGTTTGGTAACCAATGTTATTGCTGCTCTCATTGATTTTTCTAGTGATAAAAGCTTCATAAGTTCACTGGCCCTAACAAACTTGTCACCTTCACAGAAAGTAAACAATCTGGACTGTAACTTGAAATGGATTTCGAAATGGATTTCAAAATGATCTTTGTGTTTTAACTTACTACTACAACAGGAGCTGATGAGCCTTAGTATGCATTTATCTTGAGCAACTTCCTGGTCGAAAGACTCATCTTCAAGTGTTGTTGTGTCCACTCCGGCCAAAGTCATATCGTCTACTTTTCTTTGAGTCTGAGATTAGGAGGACACATATGTTGCAATTGGACACTGCTTACGTAATTTGAACATCAAATAAAAATGGTGTAGAAAAACATACCTCATATAGACGTAGCTGCTTTAGCATTAACTCATTTTCTAGAGATGCTGCTCCTATATCTGAGGATGCAAGCGGGAGAGAAAGGTCTAGAATGGTAAGGATTGGTTTTGGTGTCACCTGAAATTGAAAGGAAGAATTAGTGGTGATCGTGATCAAGCTGATCATTTTTCGGATATCTTTACTATTATTACCTGTGGGAAAAGCTCAGGGTGTTTACAAGCTATACAGTACATACTGGTTGCATTTAAACCAACCACCCAGTAGTTTTCTTCTTGCTTCTTCTCTTTACTGGCACTGGAATATAACAATGAATTCAGCTATGTAAACAACTTTAGAAATAGTAGACATATATAAGGCAAGAAACCTCAAGACTGGGATCCATGACCCCCCAAACTGACTGGTAAAAACCCTCAAGACACCCTGCAAAACACTTTCTCGTTGTAAGGCTATAGCAAATGAGTGAGCAAGAATGCAAGGAGACATACCTCGGAATCGTATGAGCTCAAAGAACCTTCCTCACTGAATCCTATCCATGTTAAACGTGAGCCAGGAGTTATGGCAACTCGGCCCTTCAACTGCTGAGTCAGTCTGGATATGTTCAAGACTCTAAACTCCATCACCTGCATATTTTTGAAACAAGAACGAGGCGAGAATCCATGGCACATATTAATCTGACTGTTTGTTTGTTTGTTGTTACATGGATTTATATGCATACATCTTTAAAGATTTACATGAAAGGATGATAAGTATAACACCATACGCTTCTATGAATCTGTCATCAAAAAATTTCCGTGCAAAGGAAAACAATATTGATTGAAGTATTTTCCTAATTTAAAAAGATTTGTACAATAAACCACACACAAATTACTATTTAGGGAAATAAAACAAGACAAGCAAGGTGGAAAACGCTGCCTACCTGTTCATTTGAAGGTAGACAATTTGAGGCATGAGTTACGACAACAATCTGATCCTTGCATCCTACTGCAGTAACGACCGGGCCATCAAGGGAAAGAATATGTTTCTGCAAGAAATGATCATAATTTACCAGATCCAAATAAGCAAAGTAGTTCAATAGTATGGTACGCATACCATACTAGCATAAAGAAACAAACGATTGCAATGCTTTAAGGGAGATTATGACTAATGAGCTGTTTAGACAGTAGACTATATCAGCTTTGCATATATTACGACGCAAGAGAAAGCATAAAATGCAAACTATGAAACCTGTAAACCACCCTCGGTAAATATGCGAAGCAAATTGAGGCTTGTTATTGCAGCAACCCAACCAGAACCGTTAGCGACAATCTTTACTTCTTCACCTTCAAACCTCATTGTCCACTTCCGTCAATCAAAAAAGAAAGTCAATTTTCTACCTGGTCTGTAAATTCTGATGATTATTATGCAAAGGATAATCTTCTTACCTCACTATTGCTGGCCCAACTTTTTAATGGTCGATACATTAGAACACTCATGTTCTTTTCTCCTTTGCAGGGATTTGCAAAAACACATCCACTATCATTTAATGATGCCATAGTGAAACCATATATGTCAATCATTGATGAAACTCGTGGACCTCTTCCAGTATCATGAAAATCAGTCTGCAATTCAGGTGAGGAAACAAAATGAATGACTTTCTTTCTAAGAAGAAACCTTTAGAAGGAAGACATTAGTTGGAATCTTAACAATTGTAAAAGCCTAAGAAGTACCTCAATACGGGAGTTCCCCTCGTGTTCAATTGTAGTTATGCATCCCAACATATTGTAACACAAGAATGTCCTTTTACCTGATTCTAGTGGTGTTGCACCAGGTTGAAAGGGACTTTGCATTTTGTACTTGGTTGATGCTGCAATGCTTTTTAATGCCCCATTTCGAGCACCATGCTTCTCTCTATGTGATATTTGATGTTTTTTCTTAAATTCAGATGCAAAAGGTAAGCTACTCCCATCATTAAGTTCCTCATCTGCATCGCCATCACCATCAATAAAGGTTTTTTTCCTTAATCTTTTCCTACTAGCATGATGAGATTCACCATAATCACTGTCCATTGAAGGGTCATTTAAACTTTCAGAAGCACCAGAAAGTTGTTCCTCAATTGCTTCGTCAAAAAACAGAGTCCCATTTCTCTTGTTTGGTAATACATTTGGAATATCGACTGTAGGAGATACCATGGATGATGGAACCACAGATTCCCAAATTCCATATTTTCCCCGGACATCAATCACTGACAAAGCATTACTGTTTGGTTTCCAAGCCATACAACATATCCTCTCCTCAAATTTGTGTCTATCTATGTCCTGCTTCTTATCAACATCCCAGATAAGCACTTGTTTATCCAGACCCGATGTAGCTAAATACTTCCCATTTGGAGACCATGCTAAATAGCATATAGGCTCAAGATGATCACTTCTTAAGGAAAAAAGCTTTTCTCCGGTGAATCTATCATACACCACAACGTCATTTCTCAAACCAGGCACGGCGAGGGTTCGACCGTTGGGGCTCCATCTAAGAATATTCATAATGGACGTGTCAAAACCCGTGTCATGCGCAACTCCCTTGAGGGTATAAGAAACAACTCCGTTTTGCAGTTCCCAGCATAACACAGTTCCAAATGAATCAAGCGAAACTAAAAGCTCTCCCTTAGGGTCAAAATCTAAGCCAGTCACGGGTCTTTTATGCCCTTTCAGAACTCTGGCAATTGAGCCATCAATTGTGTTGATAAGTTTGATTCCTTCATCGTCTCCCGCAGCTGCCAATAGACTGCCTGAGTCATTAAACGCTAGAACCCTAATTGGAAGGGTAAATCTGGTTATGTTGGTCAGAAATTCCCCACCTAAGACAAACGGAAAGGAAAATCCTTAGAAGATTTAAGGAAATAACAACAAATGACGCTAACAATTCCGCAAATGTTAATCAGGTTGATAGAGAATGAGAAGAACCACGAAAATTACTTGGGAACTTATAGAACTTGACGCAATGATCAATGGATCCAGAGGCGAGGCAAGTAGAATTGTTGCTAAGAGCAAGGGCGGTGACACCGTCTTGGTGATGACGAAGAATTGTGGGGGGTAAAGTGGAAGGCGAGAATCCATCGTGGACGGATATAGAGGAATCGGACGAAGAGGAAGTGACAAAATGTTCAGCCTTATGGTCCCACAGGATAGAGCAGAACGAGGGGGCGCTACCACCTACTTTTTGGGCTTCACGGAGCTTTAGCGATCGGGATTTCATCGGAATGTTGTTTCTGGTTTGTCCTAGGGTTTATTTTGTCGCCTGTTAATATCCGATTTGGGCATTTCAGTCTTTCACTCCACTTTGGCGCCGGATTGGAGTGTGACGAGCGGGAGATTATTGCCTTTTGTCTTTTACTAGGTGTAAACTTATATAAATTTATATAAACTTATAATCAGAATTATAAAATCCGATATTGTATTCACAATTGTAAAAATATAGAATAACTATACATATTATTCATTAATAACAACACTGAAATAAGCATATGATTATAATACAAAATACACGAATACATATATACAAATTTTTATTTAAATAAATAAATCGTTTAATATTATATATGATATTATCGAGATAATTATATATAATTAATAGCATAATGAGTAATAAAATTAAAATAATAAAATATTAGAAAAGTAAAAAATATATAAAATAATGTACATAACCAAAAATAAATAACACAAAATAAATTAAAAATAAAAGATTTATCAAAAATAAAAATTTAAACATTCTGAAACACTTCTGTGTAAACAACATTGCTTGTCTTATTAATCGGTTTACCTGCACCATCAGTGATTAAAATCTTTAATCTTTTCCTCGAGGTTATTCTAGAGAGAGCAACATATAATTGACCATGTGTAAAAACAGGTTTTGGCAAATAAACACCAACACGCTCTAATGTTTGACCTTGACTCTTATTAATCGTCATTGCAAAGGCAATAGCAACCGGAAATTGTCTCCTCTTCATTCTAAAAGGAAAACGTGCTTCGGGAGGTGATACAAACATACATGGTATCAAAACTTCCTCACCAATTCGTTCACCTGTTATAAGAACAGCCTCAATAACATTATGTGCAAGTTGTGTAATAAACAGCCTCATTCCATTACAAAGACCACCTTTAGGGTCAATATTCCTAAGGAGCATTATCGGTAATCCTATCTTCAACCTCAATTCATGATTTGGTAATCCATAAACTTTGATGCTATTCAAAAATTCTTGCGAATACGTGATATCATCATATTGTCCTGTATCCGATTTATCGATACTATCCGAACCTAAATAACATGACTCAGTTCCTGCAAAATACAATATTACATAAGAAAATAAAATTCAAAAAACATGTACCATAGTAATATTAGAAAAATTTACCAGGTAATTGTGATAGCATATATTCATTTAAATCGTCCACATCTTGATTTCTCGGACTTAATATAGCTCGTTTNATTTTGGATCGTGTTGTTCTGAAAAAGACTCTCCATAAACTTCTCTAACAATAGCCTCAACAGGGTTATCACATTCTGTAATAAGCAAATCCTCGCGAATAATTTTCTCAAATACTTAGTAGTAGTCCAAAAACTTGCTTCCTTTATAGCTTCGATATATTCGTTATCATCATCCAGTAATCCAAGTGTATAACATGCTTTTTGAATGTGGAATATAGAGTACCATTTACCGTGCGAATATCCTCAAAATTCTTCGGCCCTTTAACAATATTCAATAAAACTCTCAAACAGTACAATTCTCCATACGAAGGTGGAACATATGTAATTCTTTCGATAGCAAAACCTCTCGAACGTGGTTTCCACACACGTTCTTTTAAATGCCATACAAATTTAGTAGGAAAATCTGAATAAGTTCTATGGCTTTTGGATAAATTCTATTACATTCGAACCAAAATAAAATTTTGGAGGTACTAACTGATTCACGATTAAGAACTTCATCCACATGATCATCTTCATTGTAAACCACCAATTGCTGATCAGGTAAATGAAACGACAGTTTAATGACTGAAATTGTACNGGCCAAAATTCTCCAGGTAGACTTACATGCAGAAATATACCTGATATATTAAAATATTTAGTATAATTTAGAAAATATATC